>JANHGC010002851.1:376825-387063 GCA_027560395.1 Boaedon fuliginosus | reverse complement strand
ATTCGATCTGACAACCTGCTGAACAAGTCAGCAGAGACTGCAGTGCTGCCTTTAACCACTGCGCCACCGAGGCTCTGGTTGTATTTACAGCTTCTTCAGATACATGAAGAGGTGAGTGATATTTCTGTATACATGGACTGAATTATGAGAGTGGAAAACCAAGCTTGAGAGTTTAAGAACATGAGGACTTAAACATATCCTGCTGATGTTTGGTTTTATATGATTTAATAGAATCAAGCATGAAAAATTAAGGCAACAAAGAGGCAAAGAACACCAGAACAGTAATGGAAACATTTAAGGGACAATTTGAAAAATCACAACAATAGAACTATATATTAAAGGCTGTCCTAAGAAGGAAAGGACTTCAGTTTTTGAGAGCCTATTAATGAGGAAAAATAATGACCATCCCAAAAGGTCATTCCAAAGCCTGTGTAGACTTCCTCCCAGATATGAGATGGATATGAGGAGCTCCCGAAATATATAAGAGGAGCGCCTGACAGAAAGTTAGATTTATACAGGAGGGGGGAACAGAAGGAGGAGCAATATCCTGATTGTGCAAGATTTTAAAGATCAGCATCGGGGCACTGAATTGTGGTGACATCCTTGTAAGAGATAATGCATTCATTTCATTGACATTCCTCCTGTGCTGCAGCTCCTGTTAGCAAACAAGCTGCAGCATTCTGGACCACTCATATTGCAATAATCCAGACTGGATTAAATTTAGATGTTTTACACATGCCCTGATAAACTTTTTTTTAGAGTCAAGGTCACTTTCAATCAAAAGAACTCCAAGCTACATAACTTTTTTCAAGGAGAATGCTACGTCATTGTACCCAAGTAGGACCACTGTTTGTTTATTGCCTTCTTGGAGTGAGATGGGAAGAGTTAGTAGAGGAAGAGGAGTAACACAGGAGTAACACAGGGGTCATCCATATAATAATGACCTAACACCCAGATTGTTTGGGGCAAAATTCTGACTCTGTAAACAGCTTAGAGGATGCTGTAAAGCACTGTGAAGCGGTATATAAGTCTAAGTGTTATTGCTATCCATTTCTAAATTAATTTAGAAATCAATTAATTTAGAAATCAATACAGTATTTATAGAATCAGTTGTTGCTTATATAAATAAGTGAACAGGGAGCTCAATAAGCATCCCTTAATATCATCTTCTAAGACTAATCACTATCAAATGTATCTTCAAGGCCCATTATTTAATGATTCAGAAGGATATTATGACTGATGAAATTGACAATCCACAGAACTACTTGGGATGTCAGCCCCTATCTAGTTCCTGACATCAAAGTGACCAGGGCTGTATTAACCCAAAACAGTAGCTAAGATCACACTGCGGTTGATTTAGAAAATCCACCAGCATTATCAGTTGTATGGGATTATACTATAAATTGTAAAAGAGCATTATTAGCAGATAAAAGTCTCATGGGAGATCAGGATTAAGAATACTATTTATAGTGCTGCCAGTTATCCTAGTTTTATTTATTAGATACATTCCTATAATACTACAACTGAAAAGACTCTTAGTGGCTTACATAAAATATAAAAAAACCAATAAGAGCATTATATATTGTGTTTCTTTAAAAAAAAAGAAAGGATAGTGTCATACATGCCCACTAGATGTTTTCTATGTAGGCTTAAGGGATCATACTATTAAGGTAAAATACAATTTACTCTTAAATAGGTCTGGAAATCGGTGAACTATATGAGGTTTTGAATTCCTTAATTTAATTAAAATATTTTGGAGAACTTCACTGAAGGGTGCTGTATAAGCTGAGACAGTCATTTTCTGGAAAAAGAAAGATCCATTGTAGTTTTTAGAGTGGCTTGCTTTTAGGGAGTTAATTGGTATGTACATAGTAAGGTTATACTTGATTCTAATTCAGTGGTATCTTGGCAGATAGTTTCTGTACTTGGCCTTTTGGATTATTTTCAGTTCTTCCAGCTGTATAATAGTTGTAAAAGAGGAGGAAATAATGGAAGCTAAAGGATTCCATCAAATGTTGATTTTCTGACTGAAATAATTGCCAAATACAATTGGTTTTGTAATGTTTAAAATCTTGACAGGTAGTTGTAGTTTTGTTCTGCTACAGAATATGTATTGCATCATTTTTTGGATATCTGCTAAGCCTGAAAACTGTTGGATATTTCCAGTCCCTAAAATTACGCCATCTTCAAAAATATGTAAAGACTCTCATTTTGAGTATAGATAGTTCACAACTCTAAAACACACACATTTTTTTCTTTTTGTGCAGAGAATTTTTTTTTACAAACATATTCCGTACAATCTACCTACAATGAGTACCAAACATTTTATTAAATTCGTCGATACAGTGTTTGCTCCTTAGCATTTAAGCATATCAATTATTTGCTGAACTGGGAGGGACTGTTAAAATCAATCTAGTACCAGTTGGTACAAAGCAAATTTGCTTAATGAATGTTCCATTCTAGCCACTAGCATGATTTTGAGCATTGCAGGATAAATTGTTGCTAACTAAAGGCCCTCTTAATAGCTTAAATAAATTAATTAATAAATCAATACAATATTTATAGAATCACTTATTGCTTATATAAATGAAACTTACAGGCTAACTCCTAACACTATGTTGAGTGGTAGTTTTCCCAGTTCCAGTGGTTAATAGAACATTGTCATGAATCATTGTTCCACTGTTAGTGCAGTGGTTCCCAAAGTGGGTGGTGCCACCCCCTAGTAGGCGTTGGAGCAGTCTAAGGGGGCATTGGAAGGTCCATGAGGAATTAGGGGGCGCCAGGAACCAATCAGTGGGCGGCAGAGGATTCAGCTGGCTTCCATGCTTTGCCTGTGCAATGAGTCAAGGGAGGGGAGGAGCTTCTCATTGAGAGCTTGTTGTGTGGTTGTTAGCAATGCGTGGGTCAGAGCAGTGTTGGCATGGCATATATATCTGTCCTCTATGTCGTCACCATTACTCGGGGCTAGCCCAACCCCCAGCAGTGCACTAGGCAAGGGGCGGGGCATTCCAGGGGCAGGGCATGGGCAGCTCACCCTCTTGCCTTGGGGGCGGGGCTTGGGTGGCACACCCCTACACCCTGGGGGTGGGACTTGGCAGGGGTGTATTAAGCATTCATTTTTTTCTAAAAGGGGGCGGTGAACCAACAAAGTTTGAGAAACACTGTGTTAGTGCATCAGTAGCTACAGAAATGAAAACATAAGATGTACCATAACAGCCTTGGAAACTTTGCTCGCCATCTCAGTATTGAATTCTGATGATATTTCTTTTTTTAATTTAATTTTATGTTTTATTTTATTTTATATTATAAAACATCTTTCTACAAAAAGTGTGTTGTCCAGGTTACAAATATTATGCTTTCATCATCATACAAATATCCATATATTTCTCCCATCTTCATCAATGATTCATATTCTAATGGTTACATATTCTACATTTCTAATACTTTCTACAAATTCTTTCATAGCATCTCTGGTACAATTGTTCACTATTCACTATTTCATCACATTTTCATACAGATTAATTAGTGATTCATAACTTACTAAGTAAATATATAGTATTTCTATTATTTTCTTTCATATGTACTCTCTAACCAACAATAAAATGGTTCCCATGATTTATAATAATGTGTTTCTTTGCCAGTGTTAACCTATTCACCTCTGTGCATTCTAGAATTTTCCTTATAACACTCTCTTCAGTAGGTATTACTTCACTTTTCCAATTTTGTGCAAATACAATTCTCGCTGCACTCAATACATGAACAATTAAATATGCATCCTCTTTATTATGTTTCTGGTAAGATTCCAAGTAAAAATATTTCAGGTTTTCAATCAATATATTGCATTGTCATCTTTTCTAACTAAGTATGTATCTTTAGCCAATAATTTTTTTTGCCTCTGTGCATGTCCACCATATATGAGGATATGATCCTGGTGTCTGATGGCACTTCCAGCATTTAGCAGATTTATCTTTAGATATTCTTGCTATCCTTAACGGGCCAAATGCCATTTGTAAAGCATCTTATATCAATTCTCCTTATATGCTGTAAACATTGTCAATTTATAGTTTCTCTCCCATAATCTCCCATTTTTCTAACTCAATTGTGTAACCAATTTTTTTTGCTCATACTATCATAGTTCCTTTCACTTGTTCCTCCGCCAGTTTATACCCTAATAAGTAATCATACAGTTTTTAAACCAATCTTCCATCTTTTCCTGTCGATATCTCATCTAACTCCGTCAAGTTCTCATAGAAACCATATAGTTTAACATCTTTATCATACCTCAATTGTATTTGCAACTGTGATACCATGTTATATCAATTCCCTGTTCCTCCAGTTCCTGTTTTGTTTTGAGCTCCCCCTTTTCATTTAAGATCCAGTTTATTAATTCTTCCTTCACCCCTCCAGGGTAAATTAGGTCCCAAGGGACCCCTAGCAGCTGGAACATCAGCAGCTTGACAGAGCACTCCATGAAACACGTCCGTCTCGCCGTGGTTGCAACCCCCCCCCCAAATTCTATGATATTTCTGTTCACATATCAATTAATGACATTGGATAGATGGCCTTATGATTTTTCCTTAGCAAGGTCATGTAGCTGGAAACAATGCTGTAGAATGTATTTCCTACAGAGATCACAGTGTTATTTTCTGTGCCACCTTGCTGTGCATAAGAGGCCAACATAGAGATTCCAGAAGACCTGCAAAGCAATCGATGTCTCTTCATAGCTAAATCTAAATTGTTATTTTGCAGTATGGAAAGACAGGGATTGCGGACCTAAAGGAGAACGGAAAATACAACTGGAGGGTAGTAGTAAGACTTTTTGAGTAGGATATGATAACAAGGAAATGAAGGAGTTTTGTACAATAGAAACATAATATTGTGGTTTCCATAAGCCAAGGTCTTTAGGAAGAAATGTCTGGTAGAAGGAAATTATGTGATCAGTCCTTTGGTAGCTTTTTAGTAAACCTGGGATAGAACAATTATCGATATTTTTGAAGTTTGGTGTGGGACAAGATTCCTGAGAATACCATGGATAGTCAAGAAAAACAAATAGATTGTTAACCAAATCATCTGAGTTCCCACTTGAAGAACAAGTGACCAGACCGAAATAACCATCAAATCGAGTTCCCCCTTTGGGGTGAAGAGAGGCGGGGTATAAATTTAATAAATAAATAAAATAAAATCTTTAATATGGTCATAGACCAGCATACAAATGATAATATTTTGAACACAGTGTGCAAAGACCTATATCTCTGGAGAAACTCTGAAAAAGGAAAGAGATAAGAGGACAACCAGCAACAAAGTGGATGGACTCAACTACAGGGACGATGGGTGTACTGTTAGAAGTCCTGAAAGACCAGGCTAAGAGAGAGGGACAGATCCTTCTTGAAGGAGAAGGATCTGGTGTAATTTCCGCTTAGAATTAGTAGATGCCTGCAGGACATTGAAGATTTCTCTCCATCCAAGAGAGAGAGTCCTAATTAAAGAAAATCAAAATCAGGCTGATAGGGGATTCCAGCCTGCAAAATGAGAATTGCAGGAAGGAAAAAACTCTTGCACTATCAGGGAAGCTATATTTATTTTATATTTGGTTCTGTAACTATGTAGGGAATAAGGGAAGCTGAGATTGTAGGCCAATTGACTGTGGTTTCCATTCTGGCCTGAGCGGCCTGCCTGATTAGTCAGGCCATGTTTGTTTTGATCTTACATGCTGCTTGTGGCATTGGTAGTGGGTCGGCTGTTGTGTGGCTGAGTGGATTAGAAGATTACAGTTTTGATAAGGCTTATGTGGACGGAATTTGACCATGGCGTGGGGTGAAAGCAGGATGGGTTGAGGGAGATTATGTATGAGTGCCAAGGTTGCTATTCCAAGGCAAAGGCAATCAAAACAATTCTACCAAGTTTCTCCTAGTCGCCCCATTCCTGGTCTCCTGATCATCAGGTATTTGGAGAATTGGGGGCAAGCTGCTTCTTTTAAATAATAGATTTAGGATCACATTTGGTTGCGGATAAGCAGGTGGATCTGGAATGCCTTACCGAAATCTGATTGGAAAGGGGGCAGTGATTATGTCTTTTCTGAGATCTCCCCTTCCAGGGCCAAGGGCAACAGTTGTCACTGATCTTATGTGATACCTGAACCACAAATGGGCAGAAAATAAATTAGACAGACATCATTTATGACTAGGGACCCTACTTTTGTCCTGAGAGGCTACATCTTGTGGGTAACTGGGTATTAAATGTATCTACTATCCATTCATATCTGTCTCCAGCTTTTTGATCTTATCTCTGGTTTGGCATTGAAGTTCCTTCACTCTTCAGCAAAGTAAATCTATATCTCATTGGATCAGGGCTATGAACAATTCATTGAGCTTATAGCTCCTATTGTAATTATGGACATTGCAGGTAATCACTGCCTCAGTACAGGTAGATGGGCACCCTTCAAACCTGTTATCCTGCTAATTGGATATGGAGGATTTGTTGGCACGGTTAGATAGTTTCTTAGGCCAACTTAGGTGCTTAGATCTGGCCTGCGGGCCACTCTGGAAATAGTAACGGACCAACCTACACTGGCTCTGCTGGTGAAAACTGAGCCCAAGAGGGCCTTGCACAGCTTTCCTGGGCTCCGTTTTGGGCCATGACAGCCTCCTGCAGCCTTCTGCCAATGAAAACGGAGCTCAAGGCTGCGCTGGCAGAGGGATGCAGGAGTCTATCGTAGCCAAAAATGGGACCTGGGGAGGCCGCATGGCCCCCCAGACTCTGTTTCTGCTGGCAGAGGGCTAGCAAAACAAACTAAAAGCAAAAACAAAATTAAAGGAGAATGATTTTCTCTTTTGCATTTGAGCATCCAAGAAGAGACAGGAAAGGGAAAGAGAAAAGAAAAAGAAGGAAAGATGGGAAGAGAGCAAGGAAGGAAAAATGAAAGAGGGGAAGGAAGAAGAAAGAAGAATGAAGAGGGAAGGAAAAAGAAGGCAAGGGAGGAAGGTCCTGCTTTAGCACTTGGCCACCTGCTGCCCTTTTGCCATCCCCTTGTCTCCTCCTCCTGACCTTTCCTGGTGGTGTCCAATCCTATCTCTGAGGATGTTTTGCTTAGAAAGCCGGGTCTCCTTGCGTGGAGAGAGAGTGGACCTTCCTTTGACCCACACACTTCACCCTCCCACACACACTATGAGCAACCTGGCCAAGGAGAGCGAGAGCAGCAGCAGTAGCCTCGAGGAGGTAAGCGCAGCCGGGTACCCCCTTGGGGAAGTGAGGCTGGGCTGTGGGGTCCTGGTGCCCTGAGAGCTTGAGGGCTGGGCACTTGCCCTCCGGCCCTAGGGCTTTGGTGTCCGGGGATCCTCTGTCCGGAGATCCTCTTCATGGCCTGAGAGGGACAGTAAGGCTCCTGTGTGGAGGACAAGGGTTTGGAGATCTCCCTGGTCTCACCTTCCTCCGCTGGAGACAATGGATCCCCCCAGGCCCACCAGGCCATCACAGGTGCCCCCATACGAGTGATGTTGAGCTGGCCATGTCCATCCGGGCCCCTGAGGTCAAACAGCCTTCAATGAATTCGAGTTTGACATCCCTGCTCTAGATGTTCAGTGTTTTCACTAGGAAATAATCTCAGATTTTAGATGGGGTTTAAATTAATGTTACTTTCTCAACATTAACTGTTATAGCAATGTTACCACTTTAATCTGTATTATTACTCATTCTAATTAATTTTTTTGTTGTAATACTTATTACTCTTAAGGTTTTTGCATATTTTGCATGTATTTCATATAAGAATTAATGTTCTGTGATAGACATTGAATTGAGAAGACCTTGATGCAACTGTGCTTATCCATAAAGCTCATCAAATGATCTTGTTCCAGTAACTGTTCCCCAGCTTATACTAATTTATAGAATAATTCTTAGAATAAATGTGATAATCTTGTTTATGCTACTTGGAGCTACACAAGTGTGCTTAATGCTTTAATAATTTTCTATGAATTTCTTCAATGTATATATAAATAGGGATTTATTTAGTGAGCATATAGAAAGTACAACCCAGTATTTTCAGTATGAACATGTTGGTGAGAGCGAGCAGAGAGCTGTGGCACGATTGTTGCTTCTTCTGCATCCTATGCATACAATACAGGAGATTTTCCAAAGGACTGAAAAGGGAGCTATATTTGATGCTTTCTGTCACAGTATATATAATGCGTCATTGAGTGAGCAAAATCTTATTTTTATTTGTGTTTCTGCTGAACAGAAAAACTACATTAACTGTTTGCGCTGATAGAATTAAACACAAACAGTTCAAGTATGGTAGTTGTTTGATGTAATTGGTGGTAGCTAATGTCATCATAGCATTAAATATTAAATAGAGTGTCTGGTTTCAACATTATGCATGCTGGCATACTTCTACCTACGAAATAGATCTACTGTTTGAAATACGTGATCAATACAGATTTGTGTAGCATGGACTACGGTGCTATTTTTTAATTAGTTCTTCTCAAGTCCTGTATGCCAACAATTCCTAAAACACAGGGGCTGTCAGAAAGATATCTGAGAGCTCCCTCTGCATTTGGAAGCATTGTGAAATGTTTAGAATAAAACCGGACCGTAGAGCAGTATATTTATGAACATTAGAAATCTGGATATACTGTATTTGATTTCTTGAATATTCAGTGCCAACATTGGATACGGGAAACTATTAAAAATAGCGGGAAACCTTTTTTATTTGGAAAGATATTTCTAGGCTCTGTAGAGTATTGTGCAGAGATCAGACTTCCAATTGGGTGAAAAAATGAGTGGTTATATTCATGTACTTAAGACTGATTAAAACGCAGCTGAGCAAATTTGGTCATATATATTTTATGTTGTGGAGAGAGTAACTGTACAAGTATGTGAGCTATAATTGTTAACAAGGATAAAACAAGGTTCCCCTTTGTAGCCACGTATTGCTTCACCTTCCCCTATTAATTTTTATTGGGTCCTATTTTGTCAAATTAAATTGCATTCACCTGTCAGATGCAATGCTTCCAACAGGAGTTGCCTGAAATGGCAAATTGAAACTGCCTGCCTACATTCAGCATATTTAGCAGATAGCTTATTAAATGTCTTGAATGCTATGATGATCGCTGCAATTTTAAAATTCTCTTTCCCTGAAATACACATTTCAGCTAAATAGAGCTTAACGGTGATGGGAGTAAATGTTTTAATCATTGGCTGGGAGACTTTCTGCTCAGAGAAAATAGCCTCTCACCTCGGGCTATTTAAAATGGAGATACACAGTTTAGTTTTCCATTTAATCTGTTTAGATAAAAGACAATACTTTGATCCTTATTTTGGTGATAAAATCAATAAGAGAAATATCCATTGTGTTGGGATCACCTGCTGATGACTGCAGCAACACGTGTGTGTTGGCAACAATACAGAAATGCCTTTTTCAGACTATTTAAGTTTCCAAGTTTACTTCATGGCATGGACTTCCTTGCCCCCCCCCTTACTAATTAGTTGTGATTTAATTTATTAACTGTAATTGTATTTATATAGTACTGGATGTGATTCAATTTAATAACTGTAAGTATTTACATAATACTAGAAAGGATAACAAATGGCAGTCTTCAGCATGACTGATTTTTCCCTTTTTCTTTCCGCTTTTGTTCATTTCTGATGAAATATTTCTTTTATTTTTCTTTTGTATACTTATTAGTGAAGACGTGTCTTTCCACCCAAGTCCTTGGCAGGAGAGAGTGAGACACTTTATCGTGCCCTGTTTTCTTTTTAACTATTTTTATCCTTTATTGGTTTTATTGTAATTTTCTTTTTTTGTTGTTGGGAGCTACCTAGAGTTATTGTCGGTTGGTGTACAGATTATTATTTGTCCATTAGTTTTGCAACAAGTGTGATCACTGTTAGCTTGGAACTACAGATAAAAAGTTACTACTTTTTATTATTCATTATTTATTTTAGCATTCCTGTTTCATCCTTCCCTTCACTGGAATATGGTTTTGACCATGGCTCCAGGGATGGGTTTCTCCCGGTTCGCTGGTTACCCGCTTTGTGAACGTGCTTCCCGATCGGCTGTCAAAAGCGCGTTGCGCGGGATCACCTTCAAAATCTTCGTAGTATTCTGAAAACACTCTGATCGGTTTTCAGAATACCACAAAGATTTTGAAGGCGATCCCGCGCAGCGCTTTTGACAGGCGATCGGGAAGCGCGTCCACAAAGCGGGTAACCAGCGAACCGGGAGAAACCCATCCCTGCAGGGGTCC
>JANHGC010002851.1:195066-209585 GCA_027560395.1 Boaedon fuliginosus | reverse complement strand
CCTCCCTTCCTTCCTTCCTTCCTTCCTTTCTCTACCTCTAGGTGGTGAACAAACCTAATACTCCTTCCTCCTCCTATTTTGCCCACAACAACCCTGTCAGGTAGGTTGGGCTCAGAGAGAGTGTGACTGGCCCAAGATCATGGCTTAGGACCAGGATACCTTCATGATGGTCTCCTCCCGCCTCATGCCACCCAGCGCCCCATTCGATCCCACAGAGTTGGCCTCCTACGGATCCCGTCAGCCAAGCAATGCCATCTGGCGGGCCCACGAGAGAAGGGCTTCTCTGTGGTGGCACCAACCCTCTGGAATCAGCTCCACTCGGGGATCCAGACTGTCTCTAACCTATTAACCTTCCATCAGGCTGTCAAGACCTGGCTGTGCCAGCGGGCTTGGGACCAATCACTCCCCCGTACGATGATATTAGTATCTTGGTTTTATTGTATGTTATATGTTGTAATAATTTTTATGCTAATTTATGTTTTAGATTTTATTGTCTTGATTTTGGACTTTTTATTGTTGTATTTTATGGGTGTGACCCTCCCGGAGCCCTGCGGGAGTTGGGCGGCATACAAATTTAATGAAATAATAATAAATAATAATAATAATCACCCAGCCAGTTTTCATGCCTAAAATGGGATTAGAATTCACAGTCTCCTGGGAATGGATTCAAAGTCACCTAGCTGGCTCTCCTGCCTAAGGCAGGACTAGAACTCACCATCTCCCAGATTCTATCCTGGTGCTTTAACCACTAGACCCAGCTATCTAGGACACAGAACAGGAAAATTAATAAACTGAAATCCCTGGGAGGGGGGCAGTTAGGATTCCAACTCCATAAATGATTAATTTTTTTAAAAAAAATATCCACATCCCATCACAGGGACTTCATGACCAGCTGGGGAATTCTCAAAGTTAAGTCCACAGTTCTTAAAACTTGCCAAACTTTGAGAGAGACTAATCTAGATTTTAATTCTTACAGAAATTTGCAAGAGTTCCAAACATCCTAAACTAAAACAAAGCTGGTTCTAAATTCGTTTAGAGACATGCTTCTTACTACTAAAACTCCATCTACATTTCACTTTTCAGCTTCTAGCTAGGAAATATGTACTGCAAATCCCTGCTCCGTGGGAATTTTGTTATGGTTTTGCTAGCCCTGAACGACAATAAATAAGATTAAGAACCACTAGTCATATTTCAAAAAAAAAAATGCATTCCACCTGTTCTTTTTTTTAACCCAAAGTTTCAAAAGAGCTTCGGTGGAGCAGTAGTTAAATGCAGCCCTGCAGCCTATCTCTGCTGACTTCTTCAGCAGCTTGTCAGATCGAATCCCACAAGGCTCAAGGTTGACTCAGCCTTCCATCCTTCTCAAGGTCAGTAGAGTGAGGACCCAGATTGCTTGGGGGCAATAGGCTGACTCTGTAACTGCTTGGGGAGTCTTGTAAAGCTCCGGTAAGCAGTATATAAAATCTGAGTGCTATTGCTATCTATGTTGTAAGCCGCCCAGAGTCCTTCGGGAGTTGGGCGGCATAAAAATGTAATAAAATAAATCTTCTCTAGCTTTCTCTCTTTAGAGAAGTTGCCCGAGGACTGGCTCCAGCAAGGGTCTGAAAGCTCAGAAGGCAAAACCTCGGGTCCCAGTGTCCGACCCAGATTGGATCCTGCAACAGTATCCTTGGACACATATTCGCCTTGATTAGTATATAATTCATCAATATTACTTGTATTTGTGTTTAAGTGGTGATCCCAGGTTATTGGCCCATTGAGTGGCATGCCAAAAAAGCCTTGGACAACACTTAAAAAATTTGTGCACTGACAAAAATTTCCATTTGTCTATTTAAAAAGATCACACTGCTTGGATCCACCCATATATATAAAATTACAACACCCTAGTTCCTGGGAAGAATTAGATGTGAATAAAGACCATCATCAGCTGAAGAACTGGCAGTTGTGATTGTTGTGGCCCACCAGCTGCCAGCAGAGCTGGCTGCAGACTCGATGATGAGATTGGAGAAGAACCTGGGCCAGTTCTGGAGCCTGGGGGAGGCTCTGATTTCCCAGCCAGAAAGGCAGCTGCCTTTGGAGTCAGAGATGAGTGAGGAGGAGCTGGGGCCTGTTCTAGACACGTGTATGTGCAGAGTATACTAATATTGCCCAACTCTCAGTGACTGCGTGACTTTTATAATTGCTTTAAGTATTTAAGAATGAAGAATACAGAAAACACAAAAGCAGCACAAGACGAAAGAGCTGTGGCAAAGGAAACAAACTCAAGAGAGGAAAAAAAGAAAGAAAAGAGGTATCAATCATTCTCTCCAATGGCTTCAGTGAAGAGCCTTCAAAATACCAACAAGGTTGAAGCTGAATGAATTTCAGAGGAAGTGTAGAAAAGTAGGCAGAGCCTGGAGGTGTAATCAAGAGAGAAAGTCCAACCCCAATTCCATTAATTCCTTTTTTAATTAGGTTATACTCTCAAATATAAAAATACAAAAGAAAACAGCAGGAAAAATAGGTTAGGGAAAGAGGAAGGGAAAAAGGGGAAAAACCAAAGAAAAGGCACTTGGACTCACCTGCTCTGCGCGGGCTGCACAGTCCAAGTGCGCTGGCCCAACCCACGAGGGCTGACGATCTTACCTGGGGCTTGTTTTGGGGAGTAGGGCTTATATTACAAGCATCCCGGAAAACCATGCTAGGGCTTATTTTCTGTTTGGGTCTTATTTTCAGGGAAATGTATATTAAAGAAAGCCTGTGAATTCTTACAAAACATTTTAATAGATATACAAAGAGGATATCGACAGCAGGCACATTTCAAATATAATCTTGTATGTTTTTTTTAAGTTACACTCATTGCCATTTGACTTTAAATGGACAGTTTGATTTTAAACTAGATTGTTTCTTCTAAAAATTTTAATGTCATCCTCTCTGCTGCATATTTTCATTAGTACGTAATAGGGTTTCACATTCAGTTCCAAAATCTTATTGGAAAAAGCCCCTTCCTACAGTTAATGTGATCAATCTTAGTTGACCATTTGTGCAAAATTTCAACTCATAAATTCACCATTACAAACTAAGTTCAAGCATTTTACTGTCGAAATCTATTTATGAAATTTCTTCTTCTTCCGATTTTTCTTTCCTGCTGCAAGGGCCTCTTTCTCAGCAATTATGTCTCGGTACTTCCTTTTATTATACCTGAAAAAGAGAAACCATTTTTGTGAAGAATGAATCCAACCAAAGACAGAATTAAAAAAAACACGCATCGTGTATACAATTATTGTTTAAAAGATTCATCAAATTAAATTCTAACTGCGAAATTTAATCATGCCAATTAAATATAATTTTCCCTTTGACTGGGGAAATGAGGCGGGGTATAAATCAAATAAATAAATAAATAAAGCTCCTAAGTGAGAGTACATTTAAAATCCAGAAGCATAAAAAAACCCCCACCAACCCATCTTTTGGTTAAGTTATCCAACGACCAAAATTAAACCCAAAAGTTATGTTGCTAATTGAGAAATTTGTAAAGTGAGTTTTGCCCCATTTTAGGACTCTCCTTGCTACATTTGTTAAGTGAATCACTGCAGTTGTTATATTAGTAACACAGCTGTTAAGTGAATTTGGCTTCCCCATTGATTTTGCTAGTCAGAAGGTTGCAAAAGGGCATCACATGACCTTGGGACACCGCAACAATAATAAATATGAACCAGTGGTCAGGCATCCAAATGTAAATCATGTGGCGGGGGGGGATGCTGCAATGGTCATAAATGTGAAAAACGGTCATGTCATTTTTCAGTGCCATTGTAACTTCGAGCGGTCACTAAATGAACTGTTGTAAGTCAAGGACTGCCTGTTTCTTGGCCGACCACTGTCGGAAACAAGATACTATATCAGACTTTTACTACAATCCGACGAGGTCACTGCAACTAATTATTAGCACAGGCTTATCTACACGGCTAGAGCATTGAGAGATAATATTTGGGGGCACCTGCTAGCATACTACTGAGAATATTATTTGTGTCTCAAGCTCATAGGTGGTAAGACCTCTGTTTGATTTTAACTTAAGGAACATTTGCTAACAGTTATATTTCAATCACTGCCCCTCCTGTCTTGAACAAAGTTCATCGAGAAATAAGATCATCCCCCATACTCCTAATAAAAATTTAAGCTTTGGGGGTTTGGATATAATATTGGACCCTCCTACCACAGGGAATATATATATATACATATATATATGAGTAGGCATCAACTGTATGTAGGGCATTTTGGATTTTAAAACATGTTCCTATTTTCAATCCAATTAGTATATTAGGTTGATGCACCACCAAGAGTCTTTTCTGACTGAAATGGGTTATTAAGCGTAGCAAAAAAATAAAATAAAGGGGGAATACAAGATTATCATCCAGTTTCCTAAATTATTGCCATAAAACAAGAAGGCCTGGGATCCTTAACACTCCTACACACCCTCTGAATGATATAAAAAAGGATGTACTTCTATTCGGTTTTCTTTAAACAAAGATATTCAAAACAGCATATAACTACCAGGGAAATAATAAAAACAATCCAGAAATCACAAAAGGCAGCAAATCATATAAGAACAAAAAATGGCTAATGTATTTCAAATGAAAGGGAATCCAGGGGGATGACAGCTCACTTAAAATTGAGAAGACAGGCAGACAAACCATCGTGTTCCAGGAAGGCATTTTTTAATGAGTACTGCAATGGAACCCCCCCACTCCCAAATCTTATCACCCAATTGTGCCTTTTAAGAGGTACTGCAACACATTACAAGGCCTTCCCTATGGGATGAACTGCATCATATAGGATGGAGGATCTCATTCAGTTTATACCTAACAGCAGTGAAACACATTATTTTACAATACCCAAATGATTACATCAAAATGAAATTGTAGATACCGTCTAAACTCTGCATCTGCTAGAAGTTCATCCACAATCGTTTTCTTCCTCTCTTTCTTGGAAATACGAGCATGATAGAAATCTGCGGGAGAATCCACAATAGTTCCGACCTGAAAAAGAAAAGGCAAGATGAATTGGTTTTTATTTAAAGAGGAGACGGAAAATAATTAATCTAAGGATCCAGTTTATTAATACTGAATTCATTTGGAGTGCTCATCCTTTCCTTTTAGTGTACAGGTAGTCCTTGACTTACAACAGTTCCTTTACTGACCGTTCAGTTATAACAGCACACAAAAAAGTGACTTTTGACTGTTCTTCACACTTACAACCATTGCAGCATCCCCAAGGTCACATGATCAAAATTCAGATGCTTGGCAACTGACTTTATGAGCACTGTAGTGTCCTGGGGACGTGTGATCCCTGTTTGCGACCTTCTGACAAGCAAAGTCAATGGGGAAGCCGGATTCACTTAAAAACTGTGTTGCTAACTTAGCTACTGCAGTGATTCATTTAGCAACTTTGGCAAGAAAGATCTTAAAACGGGGCAAAATTCACATAATATGTGTGCCTCACTTAGGTATTTTGGGCTCAATTGTGGTCGTAAGTTGAGGACTACCTGTACAGAAACTTAAATTAGCCCTACTGACTGAAAAAAAATTCAGAAATATTACAGAAGACGACATTTTAAAAAACGCCGAAGCCTCAGCCATGTCTCTCCGCTAGGCTCTTCCAGCCCCGGCGTGAGCAGTCCTTTGGAACGGCACCCTCTCGTTTTAGTCGGGTTGCCTCCCTCTTATTTTGCCGCTTGACTCAATAAAGGCAGCCACCAGTTCTTCTGGGTCAAATTAAATCTGGGTTTCGTGTTGTTTCACCCGCTTGTCTCGCCCGTCCTACCTCTGGTTGGATTTTTTTTTCAGACTTTTCCTCCAGCGCTTGCTTCTCCGGGGGCTTCCAGCTAAATAGCTTCCAATTTGGAAGCCGTCCTATCCGGTCCTTAGCTAGAGCACAGGGAATTGGGGAGGGGATTTGCACGTCCACTCTACCCTTCTTCCCACGCTCCTCCGCTTTGCCTATCGTACAGATAGCCTTGGACCCTCTTCTGGGTCCTCGAACCAGTAGTCCTGGGGCAGAAACCGCAGAGCTCGCAGTTTCTGCTCCCAGTATCACCGGAGGTCTCCCCCCCCCCCCGCAAGTCACAGAAACATCTTAATATAAGAGCCTCAGTAGTGTAGTGGTTAAATGCAGCCCTGCAGCCTATCTCTGCTGACTTGTTTAGCGGGTTGTCAGATCGAATCTCACCAGGCTCAAGACTGACTCAGCCTTCCATCCTTCTCAAGGTTGGTAAAATGAGGACCCAGATTGTTTGGGGGCAATAGGCTGACTCTGCGTGAGGAGTGTTGTAAAACTCCGATATGCAGTATATAACATCTGAGTGCTATTGCTATCTCTGTTGGAAGCCGCCCAGAGTCCTTCGGGAGTTGGGCGGCATAAAAATGTAATGATGATGATGATGATATTGATGATGATGTTTATCTTTAGTAAGCCTGTTATTTCTTTTGGTGTGTAATGAGTAGTGAACTTATTTTTTTAAAAAAACCTCTTATATGCAAAGCACTAAACACCATCAACATTCTTACCTGAAAATACTTGGGAAGACCTTTCCTGTCGTTCTTTTTGTAGAACCGTTTAGGATCTATGGCAGCTCTCATCTGCAAAGCCTTAAGGTCATTTTTCAATTCCTCCGTCATTTCTGGAGCTTTCATACCAAACCAACCATCACCAGTTGTTTTCGCTCGGTCTTTCTATTTTGGAAAAAAGATACAAACATTCTTTGAAAACTTGCCAGGTTTATTCAATCCTTATGCCATAACCAGTGGATCGAGACCAAATTTTATAATCCAGCATTGAAGAGGGCAATATCCGCCCCCCTCCTGCAATGTGAGCCTTTTAGCTTTATATTAGGATAATTTTCAAAGTATTTAAAATATTTTTACCATCTTAACGAGCTGTTCCTAACTGAATGGTCTAAATGGATTAATTTTACCCAGGGAAATCCTGAGATATCATGATGTCATGTTACAGGTGGCCCTCGACTTACAACAGTTCATTTGGTGATCATTCAAAATTACAATGGCACTGAAAAGAGTGACATAATTTTTCATAATTATGACCGTTGCAGCAACCCCCATGATCATGTGATCAAAATTTGGATGCTTGTATTTTGAGGGTTGCAGTGTCACAGAGTCATCTTTTGCAACCTTCTGACACACAAAATCAATGGGAAACCCAGATTCACTTAACAACTGTGTGACTAACTTAATAACTGCGGTGATTCACTTAACTGTGGGAAGAAAAGTCATAAAATGGGCCAAAATTCACTTAACAAATGTTTCACGTAGCCACAGAAAATCTGGGCTCAATTGTGGTTGTAAGTTGAGGACTACTTGTACTTTGAAGTCAAGAGATAGTCACATACTGTGTCCAAATGCATTTGCAAAGGGCCCTTTTTATTTTCACCAGTTTTTCTGAAAGCAAGTTCATGTTAGAGAAGGAACTCCATAGGGAGAAGGAACTCTTTGTTTGGATTACTGCAATGCATTCTACATGAGGCTGCCCTTGAAGACCAACCTGGAAAGCTACAAGTGGTCCAGAATGTGGCAGCGCATTTATTTCTATTATATTTCACTTTCATTCCAAAAGGCCACAAAGCATAGGGGATCATAGGTTATCATTCCATTTTATAACTACTGATGAAGCTAGTACAAAGTGAGGAATAAGCCAGTAGATACGCACCCTTGCAGAGAATTATAGACTTTAAATATGGCATTAACTGGGTGTCAAGATTAACAGAACTGGAAGGGATCTTGTAGGCCATCTAGTCCAACCCCCCCCCCAAACAGGTGACCCTACACCATGATCGATACCACAATGGCTTTTCACTTACCCTACGTTCCTTCTTTAATTGATGGATTGATTCTCTTAAAGGTGGGACACATTCCTTTTTCTCAAAATCAGGAGTTATAATACTCTTCTGCAAAAGCTACCGAGAGATATTTGATTAAGCCAGGCCACAGCTACAAGTTCAATGCAAACAGGACTGTAAAGACTTTTGGAAAACATGGAGTTAGTAAAATGACCCAACACTCAAGTAGTTCTGGAAAAGTCACTTGCAAGCTGAGATTTTCAAGGTACTCTTATTAGGAAATACTTAAGACAACTGCCAGGCAAACTCAGTTAATAAGCAATGCGGGAATAGCCACTCATGTACTGACGTGTCAATAAAGCAGCACAAACTGAACCTGGTGGGGAGAGTGTCGCTAAGTATAGACAACTGCTCTTGATTCCTAAAAAATGCTCAAAGATTGATATTAGAAAATTAAAGGACCTATTAAGTAGTGGTGCCATAATTTTGGAGGGGTGGCTATATAAGGAAGTTGGAAATACAAATAATTTAACCATAGCTTAGCATCCGAGTACCTTCAGCATTGCCCTTTCAGGCTAGATTTGACCCACCTTAAGCATCTGTTAATAGTATGCTATTTCCAGGAAGTGAGGAAGACCAAGGCCTGCAGCTGTTGTTTTTCCAGCCCTTAGAGAGGCAGACCATGGGCCACATGCAGCTCCACAATAAAGGAAGCTTGATTTTATATAGACATCACTTTTATTATATATTTCATAAGTGGCCCAAGACAATTCCTCTTCACTCATTGTGGCCCAAGGAAGGCTAAAGGTTATTATTATTAAGGTTGGACACCCATTGTTTAGAGGCAAGATTGGTGCCATCATTAAGTGTCTTCCAGAAATGAATAGAATCTGAATTACCCTAGAGAACTTTGGATTCACCATAAGGTTGCACTGTGCTATTTTAATTTAATTGATATTATTTAATCTTAATATTTCATTTACTTATTAAATTGATATGCTGCCCCTCTCACCAATAAGGTGACTCTGAGTGGCTTACAAACAATAATATTAAATTTAATTTAATTTACTGGGAACAGCTTTTTTGTTGCATTGGTTAGTTGATATGTCACAGAGTATAAATTAAATATAATTAAACATAAGTATATAAATTATTTTTTTTAAAAAAATTGTATAAATTGTGGCCAAAAGAAAAACTTCTTACAAAGGATCTTACAAAATGTTTGCTTTTTAAATAGTCCAAGTATTTACAATGCTGCTAGAATGACATTTAGGATTTACTACTAATTCTAGTTTTCAATTTAATTGCTCTCTTTTGGCAATTACCTCATCTGTTTTTTTCTCTTTCAATGGTGGAGCTTTATGGGATCCAGGTTTCTGCTTTCCTGAGTCAAAATTAATATATAAACCTCCAAACTGTTTAATGTTTAGCCCAGGATCAATAGTGCTTGAAAATGATACTCTAGAAGAGAAAGAACTGATTACCTAAAAATACTGATATATAATCCAATCAACATATATTTATCTAATATAAGCACATTACAGAAAATACTTTAAATTAACCACTTAATAAATTTCAAAACAGGGTACTTATGTCTACATATCCACTAATTCCTTTACAGGGGAATTAAACCTGTAAAAAACCCCAACTCTTTAAACCATTTTCTTCCAGTGACTAATATTATATCCCACACCAAACTGAAGCCAAACAAATCACAAATAAAGCTGTGTCCCATGCCATACTGTTAAAAGAATGTGATTTGTTTAGATTTGGTTTAGTATGTTGCAATCCTGCCCGTGGTTTGTAAGCAGAGTTTAGATTGAGCATGTAATATGAAGCCAGCCAATTAAGCCTCATTAAAAATGTAATTAATGACCTTTGACTTAGTATGAATTTTCCCACAAATTTTATCAAATTAAGGAATATGAAGCCAGCCAGCTAAGCCTTATTAATGTGATTGATATCTGATTTAGTATGAATTTTCACACAAGTTTTATCAAATACTTTATCTTATTCTTTGCCAAATTCATAATCAGATGCAAATGCCTCTTAGAAGTTAGAGAAACACTTCTGAAACCTTAGGCAGCCAACTTGCCTTTTTGTGGTAGGAACTTAGGTCTTCAAGGACCCAGAGGTTTTGTACCCGCTATACCTTAGCACAAAACCTAACTAATCCAACAAAGCCATTCACTAAGCATATCAAGTCCCTTCAAAGAACTTACAATCCTCTGTTTGCATTTAATTCATCTTCGTCCTCATCTATGAACTCTTCTTCACTTTCATCCACCTCTGATGAATCTTCACTTTGTTCTTCCTCAAAATAATAATCTTTCTGAGAATCTAAGCCAGGAGTTTTATCAATGACAAACAAGTCTTGATGATTTAACCGGTTTTCTCTCAAGGGGCTTTCACTACGTCCTTCAACGTAGCCAGTGCCTATTTCTCTGTTTTTCAGTTTTTCTAAGTTTTTATTTTCAGATTCCTCACTTGTAAGAGACACACAGAGGTCCTTCTTATCTCCTCTGCCTTTGGTTGCACATGAAGAGGCAGCCTCTTCTAGGCTTCCATCACTATCTATGCTTGAAACCGAAGGTCTGCAGTCATCCCTGTTAACTATCAGTGATGTGATGGTTTTGTTGGTGGGGCTACCTACTTCAGAAATGTCGTCACTATCTATTATTTCTTCTCTTTTATGTAAACAGCTCTGTCTAACATTTTCAGGTGTTAAGCTCTTGTTTTTATTCCCCTTAGATTGTTCAAGGTTTTCTGGATCACATGGAGATCTCTTTGAATTCTTTGAAGGCAACTGATTTTCAGATACCTGCATGGGTTTTTCTGAAGATTCATCATGCATTTCTTCTGGATTCATTTCAATTATATCCGCGGCTGTTTGTTTTGAAACGGAATGCTCCAATTCATCATCATTGTTCTTTAGTGTCTCTTGCTCAGCCAAGTTTTTATTATCCTCCCTTGTTACTTCATTACTGCTTGAGCAAATCTGATCCAGATCATTGCTGGCAACAGATTCAGGAAGACACTTTGTTTTCTTGGGGCTAAGGTGCTCTTTTATCCAGTTTGAAGAAAGAGGAGGTGCTTCTTTGGCATTTAAATCAGAAACGGTGGATTCTTCCGAATCAGAGATTACTATTGTTTCAGATGTAATTATACACTCGGGTATTTCCGTATCCTCCCCTAATGCATTGCTTTTTCTTTCAGTCTGGGATGTTGATTCTGCTTGCAATTTCAGTCGCATACTCCTGGTCACTCGTTTGAATGGCCCAGACTGCTCAAAGGAAATACCGGAGCACCACGATTCAGCATCAGAAACCTCTTCATCTTGAACTTCACACACGGGCGACACGTTACCCTTGACCTGTTGGCGTCTAGACTTTCTCACGCTTTTTGAGGTCCTTGTTCCCGATACAACAGAAGAACACGACTCTGCTCCAGAAACATCATCATGATCTTCACAATTGCTACTTTCATGTGTGACGTTTTCTTTGCTGGGCCTGTTTTTAGCTGAAGCCTCTGGGGTGCAAGGAATTACAATTTGCCGCCTTCTGGTTATTCGTATAAATAACGGCGTTTGAAGACCAGACACAGAGGAGCAGGTTGATTCTGCTTCTGAAACATCTCCATCAACTTGAGATTCTGCTGGGGGCTCAGCTTTACCTTTACTCAAGACTGTGCGTGCTTCTAAAGACTCTTCTGCATCCAATTTTGTTTCAGAAGCTTTCATCTCTGCATTCTGAGATTCAGAAATGACTGGTGTATGGGAACTCATTCTTGTTCTGCTTCTAGTTATCCTCACAGATGGGCTATCTTCCATTGCAGTCTGCTGAAAGAATGAAAAGAATGTAAGATAATAAGCAAAAAAGAAAGAAAAAGAAATACATAAATAAATCCATGCTCCATGAGAAACTCAGAAATTCTGAACTATCAATCAATTAACTATTGTTAATCAATTAACTATTGCCATCACAAAGCTGATTTTCTATGTCAGCTTCTTTATGAGCAGTACTAGTTTCTGACATACTTGCACTGTAGATTTTATACTGTTGGACCAAAAACATTAAGTCAAGGTTAACACTTTTTCACTAATAACTATTTTTTCCCTACTTCATAGCTATGAGACATGCCGTGTGCCCAGCGTAGCTTATGGGGCATGGTCCAACAGGCGTTGCCACAGACAAGGTAAATAAATTGTTTCCTACTCAATTTTCCAAATGTAATCATTTCATTTGCTATTCTGCATTTCTTGCCAGAACAGGATAGAGAGAATATCCCTCTATCTCGTCTAACACTTCCAGCAGATCATTAAATCAAACCTTGTACTGAAGAAAGCTACTTGGCTAAGAAAATAGTTTATTTGCAGAAGAAGAAAAACTAAGGGGAAAAAAAGAAGAAACGTGTCACTTAATGTTATATCCCAAACCAACTGCCCCCCGCCCCAAAGAACTTAAAGAGGGGAACTTTTACTAATTCAATTTCTGCAATGAGAACAATGCCCAATGATTGATCTCTCTACCTAGTTCTGAATTGAATGGATAAATGACCATGTCTGCCATCGGCTCTGATAAACTGATTCATCACAGAAGGATATAGATAGGCGAGACGTGAGGCAGATAATTATTGTACTGGTGAAAACATGAAGTATGATAGAAAAAACATTGCAGAAGCCCTGTGCCCTCTGAATTTTACCAGTGTGGTTTCTAAGAAAGAGAACCTGTGAACAAAACAAAGAGGGAGAGAAAACAGATGATCAATCAGTCCTCCAATTCAAAAATACACCACAAAGTAAGTTACTTGAAAGCAGAGAGAAAAATACGACAAACCTATATACACCAGTTTTGCGGCTAAGGGGAGAAAGGCAGACAGAAAAGGAACAAAGGGGGGGAAACATTTTCATGCTTCTTAGCAAAGCATTATTATATAAATGCATATATAGGCGTTTTATTTTTGAGGCCAGGCATTAGAATTTCGTTTTTAATGATGCCAATGGTGCCATTTTTAATGGTGCCAATGTTTCCACAGGAAAAAAGAAAACTACCATCAAGGTTATCTTATCCATCTCATCAACATTGTTAAATCGAGGGAGGGATATTATTCCGCGTTTCTTTCGGTGTGCTTTAAGATTCCCATAGAAACAATCATCGGGGATGATTTCTGGACAACATTCAAATTAGAAAAAAATGTCAATAGCAATACTGCAGAGGAGCCCAATGCATTGCTCCACGGATCCGACTTCTTCGTCCAAGAGGCAGACAAGAACACGGTCCCAGCGCCATTATATTCCAAAAGCTACTTATTCTTTAGGATTAAGACCTCGAGGATTTCCACCAAGGTCAGAAAACGGCGGCTATTAAGCGCTGTCGCCGCCCCGTGAGTTTCTAACGAAAAAAAAAAAAGCACCGTCACAAACCGAGGCGCTGCATCCCGAAACTTGCCCCCGCCCTACTCTTTCCTCAGCCGACGTTAAGCGTCCCCTCTCAGCACTTGCGTCCCCTCACTGTCACCGCAGCGGACACACCCGGCCGCCCCGCAGCCTTCGACGCCCCGCCGACCCAAACGCAGCGCTGAGGCGAGGCAAGGCGCGCGCGCTCCCACCCCGCCGCCCCGAACCGCGAGAACGTTCGGGAATGGAGCGGCCGAGCGCGCGGCGCGTTCCGAGTCCCCGGCGCGTGCGCGGGCCGAACCCGGCGGAGATGTGCTGGGAGGCGCGCCCGCCAGCGCCCCGCTCTCTCTCTCTCTCTGGCCTCCCCTCACCTCCGCAGCGGGGCCTTCCGCCCTCGACTCGCTCCGCCGCGTTACCCGTCTGGTGGCCACCATCTTTCCCCCGCGGGTGCAAGAAGGAAGCGCTCGCTCTGGGTTCGCTTCCAGGTGGCTTTGCCACCCCGAAAGAGGTCCGTCCGAAAAACTTCCTGCCCTGCCTCCGCCCAGTTCTTGGCAGGGGCGCCCGCGAGCTATTGGGTGGATGGAAAGCTGTTCGCAAAGGCACGGAGCCCGCGTGAGAGCGAAGCCTTCGGTGCAAGGCCCGCCCTTAGTCTCAAATCAGCATGGCTGGTTTGCCATCAGGCGTCATTAGCAATGGAAAGAATGCGGGGAAGCGACACAATTCTCTTAACTCTTTATTTTATTTCCCCGGCCCAAGACCATCATATCATCGAGTATGATCATATCAAGACCATCATCGAGTTCCCCAAATTGGGTGAAGAGAAGCGGGATACAAATTAAATAAATAAATAAAATCATTTTACATGTAGAGCAGCAATAACCTGGATTACAGTCCCATCGCCTTCACCAGTTCAATTGCTGCTGGTTCTGGATGATGCATCCGGATTCATTCAGAGGGAAAGGGGTTTGGGAATACCCCTGGAATCACAGGCAAACCTTTCAGTTTCCATTAAATGGCAACGGAGGTGCTCATCAATCTATGTAAATATATAATAATCTATATCTATAAAAGAGGTGGAGTGCGGGTGTGTGTTTGTGTGTGCTCTATACAAACTTTCAGTTCTGCACCAATCTACCTCAAACTGGGCAGATAGGTAGAAAAGCGTAGTAGGAAAAGCACTGCCGGGGTCTCCAAAGGGTAGGGGGCTTTTTGACCCCTTTTTTGGGGGGGGGCAAAGAGAACACTTATAACAAGTAGCAACTCCCTATTGAGTAACCAGAACGTTTAAGACTTTGGAGA
>JANHGC010002851.1:68667-79874 GCA_027560395.1 Boaedon fuliginosus | reverse complement strand
AACCTGGACCCCTTTAAGATGGGTGAACCTCATCTCCCAGAATTCCCAAGCTAGCAATCCTGGCTTAGGAATTTTGGGAGTTGAAGTCCAGCCACCTTAAAGTGACCCAGGTTGAGAAACACTGCTCTAGTTGACCCAGATTCACCTGCCTATGTGGGAGCAGTTGGTAAAATTACCATGCAGTTTAAGTCAATGTGAGAAATGGAATCCTGTCCAACACTGTTCATTTTTTTACTTTTTCAGAAACTAAGATTGTATCCTAGGTCACATTTCTACCCAGAATATAAAATATGTGGCAGAATAATACTGGTCAGAGAAATGAATATCCTAATAGTCTCACTTCTGATAAAGAAATAAAGCATCAGATTCTGGTCAGCAGAAACAGATGCTTGAAAGAAATTACTAATGCAGTTATCACCAGAAGCTAGACTAGTACCTGTGTAACTGCCACGGTTGTCTTGCAAGCAAGCATTTTAGATTCCTATCAAGAAATGAAGTTGCAACCAGGAAAAAGATCTTTTTATTAGTTGGATGGGAGACAACCCGGAAATCCCAAAGTACCAGGCTGGACTAGGATGTCTAAAATATTTCCCAGAAGAAGGAAGGAAGCATAATCCATATCGCTGCCAAGAAAATGCTGACACAATCAGGATGTGTCCAAGCCATTGCAGAGTTACTAGGTTATCTTGAGAATCTCTATTTTGTGATTTGTAGAGGTTGTGGCACATTTCAAAACATTTTGTGGTACAAAAGTGGAAACGAAAGCATTCGTCTAAAGACCACTCTGTGGATATTCTTCATGGAACCAGGGCCAATAGAGGTTTTAATATATATATAAAAAAACCTTAGTGAAATTAATATTGATTTGCTGAAAGAGATTACTGGTCATTCAATGTCATTTCTACGTAGAATTTGAAATGAAGTCCCAATTCAAAAATGTTCTTCTTCAACTGCCCATCTGGTTTTTTTTTTTTTTTTTTGCAGTCCAGTTTTTCCTATGAGTCAGAAACAGCTCCGTTATCTCTCTTCTAACCTGAAAGCAGCAGTGGGGAAATAAATTCCAGTAATTTTATCGGCCTGCCATTGTTCAGCGAGGGCTTTTGAGGGGCGAAACAAAATATTTTCTCAGTTAGTCGGCCTCCAGATTAGGCTGAGCTTTTATGTGTGAGTGCGTGTCATTTCCTGCGCTCCCAGGGTGCTTACGAGGTCAGCCCTTCAGCTGCGTGCAGGTCCTCGCAGGAGACCGAAACGCTTGTAAACAGCATGGCTGGGCCTACCCATTCTTTTTCATAGTTTCCTTAGAAATGACATTGGAAGAGGAAACAGGATGTATTATTAGCCGTGGCAAAGAAGCATCAGAGCGTCCCATGACAATGGCCAAGTCTGTTCTGTGGAAGAGCCGTGCGCTTTGGCTTAACCGACCACAATAAGATACTATTTTTCAAGCAGAGAGAGATTTGCAAAGCAGGAAGGTTCCCAGATGGAACCTCAGTATACGTCAGTCGGTTGAAAAAAAATAATCAGTGGTGTAAATAAGTTGGATACTTTAGAATGCATAAAGAAGAATACCCCCTCGTACAACGCCCAACAGAGAACCCCAAGTCAGAAGTCACGAGGAAAAGTTTTTTGTCCAGCCACATCCTAATATGAGCCTCATCTATTCCTGTCAGAATTTGCCTAACCAACTATTAGATCTAGCGGGAAGAAACTGCTGTATTTTGGGAAGGTTTGGTGGGCTAACCTTCGGTGGCGCAGTGGTTAAAATGCAGCACTGCAGCCTATCTCTGCTGGCTTGTTCAGCAGGTTGTCAGATCGAACCCCACCAGGCTCAAGGTTGACTTGGCCTTCCGTCCTTCTAAAAAGGGCAGTAAAGTGAGGACCCAGATTGTTTGGGGGCAATAGGCTGACTCTATAACAGCGTGGGGAGTGTGGTAAAGCTCCGATAAGCAGTATGTAAAATCTGAATGTTATTGCTATCTATGTTGTAAGCACCCAGAGTCCTTCGGGAGTTGGGCAGCATAAAAGTGTAATAAATAAATAAATAAATAAATAAATAAATAAACAAACAAACAAACAAACAAATAAACAAATTAATTAATTAAATAAATAAATAAATAAATGAGGCACTGCTTAGCGCTGCTTCTCTGTAGCAACGCCAATGTTGTGGAAGATATTGTCTATCCTGATCTATAATCTGCATATATGGGATTTTATTCTAACAAGAACTGATAAACACTCTTCGCTACAGGTAGTCCTTGACCTATGACCACGATTGAGCCCAAAATTTCTGTCGTTAAGTCAGATGTCTGTTAAGTGAGTTTTGCCCCACTTTACAACCTTTCTTGTCCCAATTGTTAAGTGAATCGCTACAGTTAATTAAGTTGTTAAGTGGATCTGACTTCCCCATTGGCTTTGCTTGTCAGAAGGTTGCAAAAGGAGATCACGTGACCTCGGGACGCAGTTAATGGTCGTAAATAGGAATCAGTTGCCAAGCGTCCGAATTTTGACCACATGATCGTGGGGATGCTGCGAAGGTCGTAACCATGAAAGACAGTCATAAGTCACTTTTATTAGTGCCGTTGTAACTTTGGACAGTCCCTAAATGAACCGTTGTAAGTGGAGGACTGCCTGTATTCAGAGTCTGACAAAGCCCAGCACTTAAAATAGGTTTCTCAAAGGATAACTGAGACGAAGTTCTTCATAAGAGGGAGATGGGATCACTGTTGCAAAGATTTTCAAAATATTTCTGAAGATGATCAGAGGGACCCAAACGGGTATTTTTTTTCAAGGAGACTTAGCCATGGACCTACTTGTATTGGTTTTTTTTTAGAATGAGAAATCAAATGTTGTTTACTGGACCAGTTTAGGCTGGCATAAATGGCTACTAACATTCATGTTACACAGAACCTTTTTTCCCCCCTTCTGCACAAATATAAGAGCTGCTAGGGAGTTTCCTGCAGCACCAGTCAGAATCCCATCAACTGAACAGTTCAACAAAAGTCACACGAACCATCTACAATTTGGGGGGAAAAAAATAACTAGCAGAGTGAAAGGCAGGCTCATTAATTCCATCTCCTGCTGGCCATAAATAACCACACGCATTTCCCACTTCTGAGCACTATATAACAACAACAACAACAACAAAAAGAAAAATATATAAAGGGGAATTGTGCCATTCAGCCAGTGTCTTTCCCTTCTCCTCAGTAAGAAAGGCTTTAGTTCCACAGATCTGTTTCAGCAGACCTCAATTATTTGCACCACATTCCTTTCCCACTTCCCCAGCCACACAAGAGCCAACGCCTGACTCACACACAAGTCAGCTATGGGGAGAAGATGGGCACAAGAATAACCAGGGGCTGCAACGCTCTAATAAAAGGATTAAAAAGGAGAACACAAAATAGCTATTGTTTGGTGTGAATTCAAGACAGGAGATCTATCTTTCAAGGGCCCAATCAATTCACCTGAGACAATGTCCCAGCTATGCCCTTTCACCTCTGCCCTGCTGACTTGAAGGGTGGGGATTGTGAATTCTCGCATTTCTCCTACTGAAAGATTTGGGATCCATTCAGGGCCAGATCAAGGCGTTTTACTGCTTGAGCTGAAAGACACGATAGTGCCTCCTCTCCCATTCAATGGTCCATCTGGTCAGCTCTTCCATCATACCAAACGCCAACAACTGGTTTATGAGACCTTTCAACACACAAATAACTTTGTTCTCCAAGAGAAAGGAACGGTCTGGGCCGTGATGTCGTAGTATGTGGGAATGACCTTGGGAGACAGGGGGAAAAGGCACAGCCGGGGTAATGGTTGGATGGGGGACAACATAACCCACAGCAGGAATGTGGGCATAGCAAACATCTCAAAAGGGAACCTCCCTAGTTTCTTGGTTTGTAAAGG
Organism: Boaedon fuliginosus; assembly: GCA_027560395.1. NCBI lineage: Eukaryota > Metazoa > Chordata > Lepidosauria > Squamata > Lamprophiidae > Boaedon > Boaedon fuliginosus. Next base: position 75,977 of record JANHGC010002851.1, on the reverse strand, counting down.
TAACTGGAAGAAAGGTACCTTCTAACTTGCAAGATTCTTTAATAAATTAGAACTAATTCGTCTGGCCGTGCTTCCTGTCCGGTTTACCTCACAAGACTGACACAAACCTGGACTTCAAAAATCCAGAAGACCATTAGACTCCAAAGTTGGGGTTTCATATATCCTTTTTTTTCCTGCCACCCTAGAGGTCCTCTCAGTTTTTGCAGACCAAACCATGTTACCTCTAAGAATGGGCAGTCAATAGGCAGGCAGTGATTGGAGTGCTTCTGCCCTAGTGCTTTTGCACTCTATTTAAGGAATGATCTGGTTCTGTTTGCACTGACAGCTCTGGTGAAAAACAGCAGCATACCAGAAATTTTTGTGGAAAAAAAATATTTCCACAAAACAAAACAGAAACATTAAAGTTTCCAGTAGCTTTAATGCATCTGTGAAAGCAAACTTCTAAGAACCTCCTTACTCAGGGGAGGAAAATGGGTGGAAAACTCTTGTTTCATTGCTTTGCCTCCCATTCACCTTCATTCGTTTAAAAAAAAAAAAAAATTAAAAAGAGTGGAAGTAGAATCATTCCTGGCCCAGGAGAAGGTTTCTCCCCATCAAAATGTCACTAAGGACTGACCAGAAATCTGGATGCAAAATTACAGATTGAAGCAGGTTTCAAGCATCCTACCTTTGATTATGATTGGGTTATATTTGTTCTGAACAACTCCTAGCCAAGGTGTAGCTAAAACAAGTTCTCTCTGTGTTCCTCACTTAAAGCAGGTGGCATTCAATGAATTCGATTGTTCCCTAATTTTGTTTTCTATTACAGCAGGGCTGTCAAACTTGTGGCCCGCTGGCCGGGTGCATCACGCGCTAGCCACGCCCACGCCCAGTTTAGCGAAGGGGGGGAGTTCCGATACGTCATGCGATGCTGCCATGATGATGCGAGTTTGACACCCCCGTATTACAGTATTATGCTTTAAGTTCTATTTAGTAGCAAAAGTATTGTTGGACCCAAACCGTGGGAAAAGGCTGTAAATATCTGAACCCTCCTAACACAGAAGCTTCCCGTTTTTCACAAGCTCGTCAACTCACCTGTTCAGGTCGCACTACGGCATTAATTAGGTGGTAGACCACAGTATCAGGAAGGCGTGCGTCTTCAAGCAGAAACTTGGTTAAATTCTCTCTGTCTTTTAAGATATCCTGGATTCGTATTCCTCTTCCTAAGCGAAAAAATGGTAAGAAAGCTGTCAGGTATCGGTACAGCAAAATGTATCTTTAAGCAAACCACAACTTCACACAAATTCCCTTGCTCCTCAGCCCATTCCTACCTTTATGGAAGATGATGAAGTTGATATTACTGGGCTATCTAACAGGGCTATGAATTGTCTGAGGAATGGAAAACTACGGATGAGGAAAATCTTTCAACTCTATTTTAAAAAACACTATATAAATACAAAAATGTGATTCGACCTACACCAGCATTATATACATAACAACGAGAAATCACAGCTGTGTGTGGTTTAGCTGGTATTGACCTTCGAGTTCTTTCCAAGAACCTAGGATGTCATAATGGATTGGTGTAGTATCTGTGTAGATCCAAGCTGTGGGGCCTTTTGTAATTTACAGATGGAAATTTTGCCGATGTGCAAATTTTCCAAGTGCCGTCCAATATTTTTTGGCATGGTATATTTGATATGTCACATTAAAAAAAACCTTGAGTCGGACTTAGAACTGTGTAGATAGAACATGAGAATTAGCTTTTTCAAATCTGATGTCCCCAGAGGCATGAGGACTATTGTCACAAGAATTCCAAGTTGCAAAAAAAAAGGCATAATTCAAGATACCAGAATGAGGACTGCCAGGTGGAGAATCTGATTTAGGAAGATAACTCTTTCTCTAGCCTGTAGCAGTAGCTCTAGAAACATATAGAGTTACATATGATGATTATTACATGCTATTGACGTGCAGTAAATCCCTTTTTCGGTCTTTGTGGGCTATATAAAGAAGCGATAAAAGGCCATAGGTAGCTGGAGTTTAATACAGGTAGTCCTCGATTTACAACAGCTCATTTAGCGACCATTCAAAGGCACAATTGCACTGAAAAAGGTGACCTATGACTGTCACGTGATCAAATTTCAGATGCTTGGCAAGTGAGTCATATTTTTGATGGTGGCAAAGTCCAGGAGTCTGACAAGCAAAGTCAATGGGAAATCCAGATTCACTTAACAACCATGACAAGAAAGGTCATCAAATGGGGCAAAATTCATTTAACAAACATCTCTCTTAGCAGCAAAAATTTGGGGCTCCATTATGGTAGTAAGAACATTCCAGAGGTTTGGGAAACCCTCTTCAAAAAGAATTCCTTTCATTTAACAGCAAGCAGCATTGAAGCCTTCAAGAACAATATCTGAATGCGAAATGGCACTTGTATTGCACGTTACACAACAGGGCTTGGCATTTGGAACACACTTATTTATTTTTCTGCACCCTCAAAAGGGTTGGCATCCTCCAAAGATGCAGAGCAGAGATTTCAAAGGATGACCCAAAACTTTCAAAGGCCTGGTGCTGTGAACTTCAAAGCTCAAGGGTTTTGTTGTTCCTGGTTACTGGGCTAGGGTGGGTGGGTTTCAGCCACTTAAGAATAAATAGTTCTGGAATCTCTTTCTCCAGCTTATTTGCCCAAAGAAAGTTGCAGTCACTTTAGATCCTGCCTTGTAGGGAGTCCTGAATCCTTCCAATTAGTTTCTCATGACCAAAGCTGGATTAATCATTATGCTAAATAAAGTAGATCTCTCATTAATCAAATGGAAGCGCCTGCTGTGGCTTAATTATTTGAAGTTTCCCTCTGTTTGTTCTTTGGAATAACTTAACCACAATTCAAAACACTGCACTGCTTAACCACTGGGGAAAAAGAAATGTCCTTAAACTCACATAGAAGGCGATGACTGATAAGAATCTATTTGTTTTCATCATTTGCCAGTGGCAATGGTGAATGAGTGCTATCGTAAATTAAATATTATGGACCAAACAATTCTTATTCCTATATTCCAGTGTTTCCCCATGTTTAAAGTTGACATTACAGGAAGCACCACTTAATTCTCAGACCAGCCTTGTTTTTTAGCTTTTCATTCCCTTTATCTCTTAACCTAAAAGAAACAGTGGTTGTAGGCAGCCTTACAGAGGGTGAAGTTTGGTTTCAAACAGGCCAAATTTAATTATATCCCCATGCATTTGTAGAACTCTTCAAGAAACCATGGGTTGCTTGTATGTTGGAGATATTTGAAGTATTCCCCCCCCCTTTTGATATGGATCCATTTGTTTTGTTGCCAGCAGTCAACATACCCAGTATGATTTTAGTTCCCAAGGGAGATTTCTCTCCTGTTTAATGTAATTCTCTGGTATTTGGGAGGCGGTAAAAAAAGAGAACAGAATTGACAGTTACCTGTAATCTTTTCAGGGTTGGTCCTCATTGCTTCCATAAACTGGGTCATGGTTCGTATTTCTTCCCAGAATCTACCCAAGTCTCTTTCATTGATTTCAAGCAATAGCTCTTGAATGTCTTGATATACTCTTGCTAAACTGAAATGGACAACAGTAGAGGATTAAATATTGCTTAAGGCTATTTCCTAGGGGCTATCTTATAGAAATCAGCCATTCTCAGTTTGCAGAGCACTGGGAGAATAAGACTAAGGTAAAATTTGTTTTTTCTCTCCATATTTGCTTTTTGGAACTCATTGAAAATTCCTATTTATTTATATTTCATATTTCTAAACCACCCATCTCCCTCAGTCAGTTTTCTCTCTGTTTATAAATGGTGGCTTGTCCTATCAGTGTTGGTAGCAATGTTCTTAGTGGTTAGATTATTGTTTGGTGCATTTCTTAATAAGAATGAAGGAGAGATGAAGACAAGGTTAGCAAGAAGCAAGTAGATAGAATAATTTCATGGTAAATCGTTAAAAAAAACCCACCCCAAATTAACACATTGAAATAGATGAAATGGACATGCTAAAGTTTGGAAATCAATGAACAAAGAAATAATACTGGATATTATATATTTAAATAATATTTAGATGAAGGGCAGATCTTACATGGATGTCAGACTTCTATGTGGAAAAGTAAGAATTAAAACTACAATGCATGTAAGGTCTATCTTTGCTTTTATTCACTGACTTTTGTGGATCATACAACTGTGTTATGGTACATCATATTTAAAATATCAAAGCCTGATCCACATGTGAATCTTTTCTCCTCCTGCCCAAAAGACATGGAGATCCTTGACTTACTTACATGGAATTGTTATAGTTGGAGACGACACCTGGAGATTCCCCACGGGTGGGGCTTTTGAAACATGGGTTGTTCATGTTGCAAAAGATGCCCTGTAACCACGGCAGAGTTCCTGCAGAAGGCATTGCTTTATTTGGAAAGTGACCTTCATATAAGAAACAAACACATGATATGAGACGAGAATCAAAGCCGCTTGCACTGAAAGTATTTTATTTATACAAACAACTTTTGCTTTGGGAGGCGGGATAAATACGATATAAACATATTCAATTTGACCGAAACTTAAAATTTGACTTAGATATCTGTGACTTAACATTTCAGTTATGAAGAATTTGAAGAGAGAAGTTAAATCTGTAACTAAATTGCTGACATAAACTCAAGATGGCTAGAAATGGCTCAGCTTTTGTGTGGTGTTGACTGTTTCCCTGTTCTCTTACAAGAGCCCAGCAAGCAAATCCCTAGGTGGGGATGAGGGTAGGTGCTGTTGAATAACTTTGTGTTTTCAGCACAAGATTTCTCACTACCCATTCACCAGCACCCCATGTCAACTTCAACATCTTGTGCGTGAATAGTGGCTATCTCCCATTCAGGTAGTCCTCGACTTATGACCATCCCTGAGCCCCAAATTCCTGTTGCTAAGCAACTTAGTTCTTAGGTGAGCTTTGCCCCGTTTTGTGACTTTTCTAGCTACAGTTGTTAAATGAATCACTGCAATTGTTAAGTTACCAACATGTTTCTTAAGTGACTCTGGCTTCCCCACTGTCAAAAGGTCACAACACATGATCCTATGACCCTCGAATATGACTATGTGACCATGGGGATGCTGCAAGGGTCATAAGTGTGAAAAACAGCCATAAGTCATTTTTTTTTGGTGCCATTGTAACTTCAGAGAGTCATTGAAGAAATAGTTGTAAGTCAAGGACTACCTGTATTAGAGCTGCAAAAAAAAATAAAATACAGGATACCACTAAACAGCATCAAAGAGATATTTAAATTCTTGGTTGTACTCTGGGGATCATTTAATTTCAGAGCTTTGCAGTTCAGATATGATAAGCTAATTTGTAGACTCTCTAGATTGCATCATGTGGGGTCCTTGGTGCTCTCTGAGCATGGTTGTTTTGTTGCAGGTGTTTCCTTACCAAACTGTGATGTGGTAACATCATCAATACTACATCATTCACTCTTCTCTACTCCAACTGGTAGCAGTTATGCAACCGTGGATTGAGAAAAGTGTGTCTGAGGCAAACCTGCTGGCCTGCTTCCATTTCGTCATCCCTGCTGAGCAAGTGGTTTTATTTCTTGTATTTTTTAGTATAATCAGACCGCTTGACTGTACATACATGAATATCTTTATTTAGTTTATTGCATTTACAGGCGGAACCCAAAATATGTGGTGCTTTCTCCAATTTTTCCTCATAACAATAAATATGTGAATTACTGTAGATTGGACTGAGAGATAGTAACTGTCCAATGGTGGGATTCAATTTTTTTTACTGCCGGTTCTGTGGGCGTGACTTGATGGGCATGGCTATGCGGTCATGGGTGGGCCGCTGCAAACCCCCCCACCTGGCACCCCGTTTTTGGCCTAGAAAACCTCCCTGAAGCCTCCTGGCATCCAAATAGGGGTGCATGGAGACTCCTGGAAGGGGCGGAGAGGGAAGGGTAGGGGCCAATCAGAGGTGGTATTTGCCGGTTCTCCAAACCAATCAAAATTATTGCTACTGGTTCTCCCAAACCTGTCAGAACTGGCTGAATACCTCCTCTCTAACTGTCCCAAAGCTATACCATGAGGGTGAACTAGAACCCATACGTTCCTTACATTGGATCTCAGTTATTTTACTTTAATCATTTTATCGCCATAACAAGCCTGTGAGGAAAGCTGAGTTTAACTGCAACAGAAGAATAGTAGTCTAATGTCTTTCCAGCCATTTCTTTGTAATTGCTGTTTTTTCAGCTAAAAAGTGGTTTTTCCCCCCCTTCATTGTGCATTCGAAACACAAGGGCGTGCATATTCATGTATCAGGGGACTGGCAGTGGATGGGATGATTTTTGGGCTTTCCATAACCCAGAGGAGCTGCAAGGGGGACATGTCTGGAGCCATATAGCTTTTGCACTTCTCTGTTTATCAGTTGCAGAAAGAGCACAGATTGAGACTTCTAGCTTTCTGTGTTTTGTTCCCTGCATTGGGAGGAAAACAGAAGTTAAGGTAGGCTTCAGATGGACTTGGGAAGAAGGGAGGAGTGAACGATTTCATGGCCAGGTTAAGACTGGAAGTAAAGTATGACCTAAATTGGGAATATCTTTATGTTAGCATCTTCATGAATCCCCCAAACAGCAACAAATCAAGCAGGGAAATGCTTTCTGGATGATGTCATCTCCTATCCTTTTTCCATCTGGAGAGGCAAAGGCTGGTCCACCCTTGATTTCCCTTCCCCCTCAAATTTAAATTTGAGATTGAGAATCGCAGAAGCATTGATCTCCTACTTCCTTCTTAACTAACAGTACCAGCTTCTGTTCAACTAGTAAAGTAGAAACCTAACATCCTCTGGATACCCAGTTACTTTTGATTTGATTGAAACTTCACCCAGGAGGAGCCTATACTTCCTTTAAAAAAATGAATATAAATAACGCACTCTTACATTCATGTTTGTGGTAGACAGGAGTAACTTTCCTCAGCCATACTAAGACAAGAAATAAAGAAACTGGCCATAGAAGTTCAACCAGCAGACGAAGCTGGAAAGAAATAAGAACAATTAAATGCAACAATTTTATATACTGTTTGAGAAATGGCATTCATGCCATCTGACTTAGGTTTAGATCAGTGGTGACGAATCTTTTGGGACTCTGTGTGCTGGAAGTCTGTGTGCACGCATGTGCGCGTGCCGTGTGCCCCTGCACCCCCCATGGGCATATGCATGTGTGCAACATCCCACCCACACTCCGCCCTTCCCTGCCCTCCCCTTTGCCTTGTTTGGAAGCACAGCTGATCGTTGGATCAGCTGTGTTTCAGATCTGGAGTCATGCGTGCATATGTGGGGGTGGGG
>JANHGC010002850.1:111252-123549 GCA_027560395.1 Boaedon fuliginosus | reverse complement strand
CATAGGGAGCTTCAGGAAGGAGTAGTGACATACCCAAATGCTGGCCATGACAGTGAGGGCAAAGACACAGGGCCCCATCATATTCCACACACCCCTGCGGTCCAGCTGTAACGACATTGCGATGACCAGAGTCCCCAGCATGCAGAGTACCTAGAGCAAAGGAGAAAAGCCCAATCAAGAAGATCCAGGGCTGCTTTGGAAGTTGCTGATTGCAACAAAGAATACACCCACTCGCTCCTCCCTTGCTTGCCTTGGAACCCAAAAGCCCAGCAAATTAGGGTGCAAAGCCAGCTTCCTAGTCAACACTCACCACTACCACTTGTGCTGGTTGCTTACACTGCAGCCAAGAAGTGCGAGGCAAGAATGGCTCAAGGGGAAAAGTTCACCTCTTCTATCCCATAATCTGGCTTTCTCCCCCGTTTGTTCCCAACTTTTAATTAGGGATTGCCTATGGCTCCCCATACATACATATTTCAGGATCTTCTCAACCTGCGCCATGCACAGAATGGTCACCCAGATGGAGACAACGGAGCCCAGAAAGTCACAGAATTGCAATGTGTCGTAGTCCATAATGCACATTACAGCAATGCCAGGCTGGTCACAAGCGTGGTAGAACTGTAACCACAGTAAGGAAGAAGTGGAAGTGGTGCCAGAAAGGGGGGCTGTGCAGCAGGTCTGCATCTTCAAGAGCTTGGCCCAGAAAGGCTCCTATATCCCTCCTGGCTCGGAAGTCCTGTGGAGCCAAGAGAACTCCAGAAACCTTAATTCACCCAGGCAGGCCAAGCAATGAAAGCCAACTTGCCCACCTTCCATTGCAAAGAACTGAACTGCTCTACAGAATGCATTGGGCTAAAGAAAAACAAAAAACTTACTGTGGAAAAGAACATGGTGAAGATATAGACGGAGGCCTCAACTAGGTGATAGTGGTAAAGGGCCACAGCGATTGCTGGCAGGAAGAACAGGTTGCTGAGAGTAAGCAAGAGGGTGGCCAGGATCTGGGTGCCTACAGACTGGGCTTTGGTTCCATCTGTGCAACTCCAACCAGCCCAACCTGCAAGAGGAAAAGGCAGGGAAGACATCAGCTACAAAAAGCAATGTGCTGCCAAAGGCATGTTCTCCAACTCAGCTATACCTTTGTCCTTATTTTGGGGTGGGGGTGTCCATGTGTATGCTTCTAAAGTGATGCAGCCATTGGCCTGCCAATACACTTGGCTTCATTTACAAAGTGCTTTTGGAGTAGTAGAGCCATTCCCAGAGGCACCCATGCAGGTGGGCAGCTCCATGCAGAAGGTGAGTCCTGGTGGGGGTTAGGTCTCCTTTTTTGGAGGAGGAGACTTGAGGCAGAGCTGCCCGGCTGGGAAGCCTGGGAGCTAAATCTACCAGGAGAGGCCTGGAGGACAGGAGCAAGGAAGTGCTGGCTAGGACCTCTCTTACCAGCTTTGCAGATGCAGCCAGTGTAGAGGTAGCCATGGTGCCTCATGAGGCTGCACTGTCCGTAGGTCCCACAATCGTCAAAGCAGGGGGTGAGGTAGGCAACCATGTCTACCTGGCCTTGAGCTTGATCACAGCCTCTGCACAAGAGGGAGAGAGAAAGAAGAGGGGACCAGGGAGATTCCATGGTGCAGCAGATTCAGTCGTATTGGGAATGGCCAGCTCCAAAAGGGAAAAGGCGGGGGGGAGTGCAAGCACAAAGCCACTCCAGCAGGAGTTTTCTCCCTGTGCTTCAGGGAGCCAGGGCCAACCTGGAAGTCCAATACTCACTCTGATTGCTGTGGGCAGAGCAGCTTCAGGGATAGATACCAGCTGTCAGACTGTGGGAAAGGGACAATGACTGCAGCTTCCCTGGAGGAGATGCTCACGTTCAGGAGGTAGCCCTGAGTGAAGGCTGGTTGGGAGGGGAAGATGCAAGCAAATCAACTGATGTTTGGTTCATGTCCTTTGAAAACCATCAGCTTCTTTGGAGTGAACCCACAAGTGCTCCAGAAAAGGGGAAATACAGTCGTCTGGACTGTTGGCAAGCAGCTCTGCCGGCAACGTACCTGTCCAGCAGCCCCAGGAGCCATTCAGGGAAAGTGCAGGAGATGTGGGGCTCAAGCAGGCCAACACAATGGCATTTCCAAGGCCCATAGAAGTCTGCAATGACAAAATTGATCCCAGTTCTGAATTCTGACAGCAGGCAAAACCTGTTGACCTTTGGCCCTCCACACAGCAGGAGTTCATTCTCACCTGGTTCAGCATCAGGTTGAGCACCAGGTTCCCTCCACTGTCCATGCCTGAGTTTAGGTTAAGCAGCAGCAGAGTTGGAATATCGCTCCGAACGGGCACAGTGGAATCTCCAAGAATGCGGAAACGCACAGACACAACATCTAGCTCCTCACGGACAACTGGCTGGCCATGCAGGCAGGTGTTTCCTGGGCCAGAGGCATTGCGGCTGCTGCCCATGGCAAGCAGTGTGCTGTTGAGGTGGCTTCCCGGCATTGCCATTCCCTGGTTCTGCTTCAAGCTCTGGTAGAAGCCAAGGAAGGAGGCTGCGTCTCCTGGCTTGCATGCTGCAATGAGAGAAGCCAGCACCCACCACACATGGGAAGGGGGAATGGGGAGGGCAAGAGACCCTTCTGGATGGAAACAGGACCTCCCCTTCCTCAAAGCAGGGGCCACCACTCTCTTGGTCAGATGAGAAAAGAAAGAAGCAGCAAAGGTCTGAACAGGAATGGAGAGAGCCTTTGCTCAGATACCCATGGTTGCCAGAATTCGTTCCTGATTCCAAGCATTCTGATCAGGGGCACGCACCTATGAAGAACACCACCATCTGAAAGGACACGCTGATGCTGGTGCTGGCACCACCAAGGCTCTCCACTGTGATCCAAAGCCACCTTGCCCATGGTGGGGAAGCCAAGGAGATACTGCAAGCCTCCAGGCAGTGAAGCACCTTCTGGGAAGACCAAGAGAGCACAGCCGAACCCAAGGTGACCCGGAGGGCACAAGCCGCAGCAGAGCCATTCTCCATGCATTTCCCCAGCTCAAAGCGCATCCCAGCAGTATATTCGGGGACAAAGATCCTGCAACACATTTCCGATGCAGACAGAGGGCCCAAGGAAGTCAGCAGATGCTTCTTGGACTTAAAGGGGCCAGTCAATGCACTCCACCCCATGCTACTCACTTGGCATGAAGTGGCCTACTAGTCCCCTTGGACAGAACCCGTTGCACAGGCACAGCAGGCTCAAGGACTACAACATCCACCTGGCGCAGCACAAACAGGTCAGGCTGGAAGGTGTAGCTGCAAGACCTGGAGAAGCCCTGCAGGCAGAAAGGCCAATCAGGGAAACTGCCCTGCTCAATCCAGCTCCACCAGTTCCTGCCTAGCATGGTGGACACATGTTGGATCATGGCATGCCACAATTTTGGGCTCACAACTTTCACATCTCCTGCAGGCTGTTTCCCTCACTCCTGCAAGCCCAGTTCTCACCTTCACCTCAATCTTGCTTGATGCTGCAGGCAGGTGGGCAGCGAGAAACCAGTCCCCAGCAGCAGGGTTAGTGATGTTAACAAAAGTGCTATTCTGCAGGGCAACATCCAAGGTCAGAGTCTGGCTGAAGGAAGGAGGGACGCTTGTGTTCACTGGAAACTGTGTGGCCAGGGGGTTGATGACAGGAGGGGCACCATAGCGGATGTGGCTGGAGGACACAGGTCAAGAGAAGGGACCTGTCACTCTCTCAGGCCCTTGGGACAGAGACCCTGAGCCCTCTGGAGCTGATACTCCCTGCCACAGCAGCAGCAATGGGGACTCACAAGGTGACCTGTGTCTTGCCACATCCAGGGCCTTTGTCTCTGGAAGCCTGCAGGAGCCATCGCAACAGTACTGTGTCCTCTGGGACACGGAAATGGAACATTTTGGCACTTCCATACCAACTGTAGAAGGACAGCGTCTGTGAGCTCTGGGAAAAATACTCAGAAAGAAATGCCGGATCTGGGAAGAAAAGAAACACCCTCAGGCCCCCAGCCATAGCTGCAAATAGGTCTTGCGGGGGGGCTGGCTACTGGTTAAGCACATAATGGATGACCTGTGGCTTGACTGGCCACAAATGCTGTTGTCTCCATTGAAGGTCCCAGGTGGGTGTCAGTGGCTGCTCTGAGGCAGTGAAACTGGCTGGCCAGCCCAGGAATGACCTTGGACTGACTTTCACCCACACAGGCAGCCTGTAAGCAGGAAGTGTCTACATGTCCATTACAAGATCTCCGAGAGTCCTGGGAGGGAGTCACAAAGCACAGTGATCCAGGCCAGGCAGGCAGGCAGGCAGGCACACCCCAGCCTGCAGGCATCACCGCCCTGGACTTTGGGCAGCAAGCCCATTTCCGGAAAAGAGGACTCAGTCTTCCTGCTGCCTGAGGGCTAGACATGGTGAGGGCTGGGCAGGGCCAGCCACTGGGACTTTTGGATAAAGGCACGAAATTGCCCCTGCTGCCCTGACGCCCTGCATGTTGCCAGGAAGAGCTGTGTCAGGGAAGGAAACCTAGATGCCGGTATCAGTAAGGAAGGAGAGGAAGCGGAAGGAGAGAAGGGAGGAAGCGAGCTCCAGAAGCTGTTGAAGCTACTACTAGACAAAGTGGCTGCCTGCAGCCTACCCTGAAGCCCAGTGGCCTTGGCCCAGGAATGAAAGCCAGGAAGGCCAAACCCTGTCCCCAGTGCATGGGCACTGTCCAACCCTTCCAAGGCATTGGTGCCCAGGAAGAAGCCCCGTACCAGATCCACAAAGCCCTGCCAGCATGAGGCCCTTTGGAGCCACCTGCTCTCCGGCCACAGGCTCCTTCGAGAGACAGCCCTCCCTCCTCGGGCCCCAGCTGACAGCGCGCGGAGGGCCGCGTCAAGGTAGCGGGCGCGGCTTTCCCCCATCCGCCGCCGGCACCAGGCAGAGGAGCAGCGGGAGATGCGCGGCTCACCCTCGGCGCCTTCAGCCAGCTCAGCCTCCTTCTTCTCCGGCGGGGAGGGGGCAGCGGCGGCGAGGAGCAGGAAGAGCAGAGGGCAGCGGCCGAGCGAAGCGCCAGCCATTCCACCGAGGCTCCGGACTCTCACTGGCCGCCCGGCGGTGGCGCTAGGGAAACCCGCGGGGCAGGAGGGGAGGCAGTTAGGCACGCGCTCCGGGCGGCGCTTGACCGGGAAGGAGGCAGGGGCGGAGGCGAACGAGCTCCACCCTCAGGCGTCCGGGGGGGAGCGGTGGCCAGAGCACGGGGCTGAAGAGCGCGGCTTCCTCGGCCGGCGGCCAGTTGGCTGGGGGAGAGGCCGCCTCCGCGCCGCGCATATTTATTGCCAGCCTTTGCCTTGGGCATCGCGTGGCTCGCAGCTCCGCGTGATTCTGCCCGGCGCTGAATTTCTCCGGGCCAGCGTCCCCCTACCCACGAACTGCCCAGGAATGCGGCCGCCGCAAGATTCCGCGAACTCGTGCCCCGCCCGCCCGCACGGCCGCCTCCCGATCCTAACGGGCGCTCCCTTGTGCCAGCCATGGCCATCTTTGGGGGTCCCAGCGGGAAGCTGAAGGTGGGGTGAGTCGCCCGCTGCCCCAAATTGGTCCCCGGCGCTTCTGCCAGCTGCCTGGCGGGCGAAGGGGCGGCTGCCAGGGCATCCCTGAAGTGGCCGGGGGCCAGGAATGTGTTGTTTGGGAAAGATGCCTCCAAGCTCCCTCTGTTTTTTTTTTTTTTTTTTTTTGCCATCCTAGACTAAGGTACCTTGAGTTTAAGTCCCAGCTTAGCCATAAGCCAGCTGTGTGAAGTGGACCAGTCATTCTCTCTCAGCCAAACCCACTTCACAGGATTATTGTGGAGAAAATAGGAGAACTGGATATGTTCACTGCCTTGGGTTATTTGTAAAAACAATGACGGAATCCTAAATAAATAAGTAAGTGGTTCTGCCCTGTGTAGAAGAAAGGGTTCATAATGATCAGTTGCTAAATTCAAGGCATTCTAAAAATCACAACCGAGCCTGCCCCACTTTGCTCTTCCCCACTTGATCCAATTAAAACAGAATGCTGGTTTGAGATGTGACCATCTCGGAACCTAGTGGGTCCTGATACCAAATACAGTTGTGTCCTAAAAACAAACAAGGAAGCTGCAACATTGGCAGCTTTATTTTCCATGTCTGTGGAGATTCTCAGTCATCTAGGTCATCGTTGTCCCAAAGGTGCTTTTTCAATAGCAACTGGCTATTTTTTCTTTCAAGACGGTTCGCTTCTTGGTGAGAACACAAGCTCATCTTGTTCAAAAGCTGGGCAGGCAATATCATCTTCTTTTCCTTCCAGACCACCCACTTCAGATCCATTGAAGGATCTGACAGAAGTGGACCAGCAATTGATCCGAGATATTTGGGGAAAGGTGTTTGACAATGCTGAAGAAAATGGCAGGATTGTTATCATCAGGTACTGGTGGTAGAAAACTGAGTCCCCTTTTGTGTGGGACACCCACTTGGAAGCTATGTTTGGGTCTCAGAAGAAGTCTACTAAGAGATCCAGCCTTTTTGGCAGCCCAATGGTGGGACATGGCATTGTCTTGATTTTGTATGGGGTGGGAAAGTGGATTCCTTGCTACTGAGGTTCATTTTTTGTTGCTATATTCCCCCAGAAGAAGATTAATAAATACAATAATTAAAACACTTCATTAAAAAACTAAAACATAACACCACAGAGACTATAAATGACAACCCTCCAAATGCTGGTGAAGAAGTGACATGATTTCTCCTGCTACCAAAAAGACAGCTGGGCATATCCTGGCTCCATGTCTAGAGGTTGCTACCAAAGAGATTCTCCTGCATGGCCCCTAACTCCATTGGAGACCATAAACACAGCCTCCCCCAGTGACTTACTGCACAAATCAGATGGAACGGGTGGGTGGGTTGGTTGAGGAGATGCTCTTTCATGTCCTGAGGCTAAGGTCTTCAGTCAGGCCTGAACCAGACTACCAGCAGAGGAACCTGCAGCCCATGTAACTGTCTAGCCATAGCGTCCTCTTGGCATTCTGGTTCAGACCTGACCAAGACCTCCATTAGGCCAATGAGTCACTGGCCTTCCCTCTTTCAGATGCCAGCATCTGGATTCTTTTGGTTGACAGGGGTAAGAAATCTTGTTTGGCCAGCCTGGGGAAATAAAGAGCATAGATTTTAACTGGCTCAAGGTTGACTCAAGCCTTCCATCCTTCTGAGGTTGGTAAAATACAGACCCAGATTGTTGGGGCCAATATGCTGACTCTGTAAACTGCATAGAGAGTGCTGTAAAGCACTGTGAAGCAGTATATAAGTATAAATGCTTTTGCTATTGCTGTATAATGCAGAACTGCTCAGTCCAGTACAGCTCAGCATAGGGAGAGAAAGCAGCTAAGGCTCTCTTACCTGCCTTTTTTTCTTTCACTCAGGTTCTTCACAGAATATCCAGAGAGTAAGCAGTATTTCAAGAACATTCCAACTGAAGGGGACCTGATGATGATCCCAGAGGTGGGCTTCCATGGCCGGAGGATCATGGTGACCCTGAACCAGCTGATTGAAAGCATGAGTCACTGGAAGCAAGCCTGCAAGCTCATTGAGCGGCTGGTGGAAAGCCACAAGAACGTACACCAGGTCCCTCTAGGCATGTTCCAGGTACACAAGAAGGGAAGCAGACTCGTGGTCTGCCAAGGGGCAGCTGAGGTAACTGCGTGGTGGCCATCCCTTTCACAGAGGGAAAATGTTTGGCTAAGAATTGCCTGCCTGCCTGCCTGCGGTATCCATGATCTGGACCCCAGTGGGCCAGGAGAGCTTTTGCAGAAAGATAGAGCGGCTGGTGGGGGTACCCTTGTTTGCTTGGCAGCTCCCTTTCGGAGGTTCCCAGGGTGAGTCATCTTGGACATGGGTGGGAATCCTCTAGCGCTTGTCTCAGACTGTCCTCTCATAGCTCTGCCTTTACCTAGTTCCTATTTCAGGCCATTCTCTCTGTCTTCCAAGATCTCCTCAAAGAACAGTTTACTGATGATGCCCAGTTAGCCTGGGAGAAGTTCTTCCTGATTCTTCGAGAGGAAATTGAAGCTGCTTATGCACAAGAACAGAAGCTTTGAACAAGCCTTGACTGAAATTAAGCAATTGAGGAGCAGGGCCCCACCTCATTATGCTTGTATTGGAGGAAACAAAGGGGGAAAAAATGAAATAAAATATAAATAGAATTAAATGAAATGAGTCCTTGAATAAAGTGCCTGTTCTTTATCCATGTTGTGCTCTTTTCTTCCAAATTCTCTAGGACATAGCCCAGAAAATGATACACAGGTATTGTTTGTGTGTGTGCATGCATGCATGTGTTCAAGTGCATGCACACATGTGCTTGCATGCACTGGGGTGGGACTAGTCCCAGCAGGGTTTGTACCACGGTTACCTTAGGCATGGTTTTCTTAGCCCAGTGTGCTTGGCTTTTGTGACACATAACTTGCCATCAAGATGGGTTTCCATTGCCTGGGGTTGCTTGGGGGGGTCTCCTTGCTTTCCCACTGAGAGGAGATCCCCTTCCCTCCACAGCTCCAAGAGAGTTTCCAGGCAAGTAAAGCCAGCTCTGGAATAGGTTCCTGAATGTTGGATTACCGAGGAAGGTGGCCAGCTTAGGGCATGAGGGTGGTGACTTTACAGGGTGGGGGGCTGTGTTCCCATGGCCAGTGGTGATAGTCGGGGGAAGCCCCTTGGTCAACTTCAATGGAAAGTTGTTTATCTATCGTAAGTATAAACCTCTGCAGCCCCAGAGGACTCTGGGCTATTTAGGGGTCCCAGTGCAGCTTGGAGATGCTGAACCCAGGCAGAGTGCTGCCATAGGTGCTCAAAGTCCCCCAGCCCCCAACCCCCAATGTGACATGTCCTCTGCTAAGATGGGATCAAAGTGGGTTGGTGGGTCTAACTGGTCAGGGGTCCAGGATTCAGGCTAAAGTTAAACAAGTGAGGAAAATTATCTGCACAGGTCTGGTCACTGTCTTCCTGCGGGTTGATTTTGGACCAGATGCACAGTGGCAACCATTAGTAGCTGCAGTGGATCCTAAATAGCCATTTTATTGAAATGAGAGAGAACTCCCTTTCCCTCCAGGTTGACCTTGCCAGAAGGAAACGCTGGTTTACAGTGACCCTGGTGCACCACTTGCAACTGGTGGCCCAACCTTCCCTATTACTCAGATGGCAGGCTCTGCCATGTCCACTGTCCCTCCTTCCGCCAAGGGCTGGGCTTAGCTCATCTGTGGCTGAGGGGCCTGAGCGGCGGAAATAGGTCTTCCTGCCTAGCGGTGTGTGTCTCACTTGCCTTTTGCTGGCAGGAACAGCAGTGTGGAGGAGAGAGCTCCACTTTTGCTGTGGCTCTGGAAGGGGCCCCAGAATTGGGAGGTGTTGGGAATGGAATCTTTACTCTGAATGTGTTTCTGGCAGTGGCCACTTGCCGTTCCATTGTCTTCCCTGCTCCCAATCTCTTGTTTCCCAAGTGCCCAAAAGTGTGCTGCTGAAATTGGGGGGGCGGAGGGGTTATTGCATGATCTAGCCTAAATAGAGAAGTAAATTTGCCAACTCTGCCAGTTCTCCTGCACCTCTCATCTTCCTGCCACAGCAAACACCCTGGTCTCCTTATTCCTTGGGCTGCTCGGGGATAGGATTTCTGGGAGGGGAGACAAGCCTGATTCCACCCAGAGGCAAACGTGTTTGGTTCTTTGCTTGTTCTTTGCTATAATGACAGGGTTCTCCATTATAGGTGAGGGTGCCTTTTTCCTTTATTATGTGCAAGCAGAGAGCCAGTTTGATATAGTGTGAAGGCACCAGGCTAGAAACCAGGAGATAATGAAGTCCATGGTATGTATAACCATGGACCAGTCACTCGTCTCAGCCAACTGAAGAAGGAGGCAGAGACAAACCACTTCCCAAATGTTGCCAAGAAAACTGCAAGGACTAACCCAGACAGCCACCAGCTCAAAGGCAGGCACACACTCAGAGTCCCTTCCCAATAGCCATAGGGTCCTGCTCTTCCCTCCAGCCCCAAAAGCTAATGCAGCAGGCAGACAGCGGTTCAAAGACAACTTTATTGCTCAGTGGCCCAGGTGAGGCACCCCGAAGGCAGGCAGCTCAGAGGAAGGCAGAGGAGGGCACCTGGTTGTGGCCCCTGGAACTCATCTGTATTTCTCACACAGCAGGTCGCACACGTGTTCAAAGAACTTGTCCCAGGCCAGGCAGGCGGAGGCAGTGTACTCAGTACGCAGGTGAGTGGCCAGAGACACTTGGAGGCATTTGGACAGCAGCTGCAGGAAGGAGGAGGAGGAAAGCAGGACTTAGCTGGGTGGGCAGGACAGGCACCACTCTTCCCACCATGTAGTTGCTTTGCCCTGACTTGCCTTGAAGTTGACTGGATCCACACGGAGGTTGTAGGCATGCAGGTCGCTAAGCTGGGAGAGGGTGCCGCGGATGTCGTCCAGGTGCTTCAGGGCGCTGTCCAGCGCCTTGCCCACTTTCTCTCCCTGGTGGATGATGTCCTTGGAGCCGGGACTCAAGTTATAGTGAGAGAAATAGGTCTTGCTCTGCGGGAAGACTAATAACAACCTGCGGCAGGGAAAAGGAAGAGGAAGGAGTCCGTCAGGGGGCCCTGGTGGCAAGGAAACGGAGGGCAGCGGGCGCCTGTCGCGGGAAAGGAAAGCTGCACCCACCCGCTCGCCTACCTGTTCAGCGCATCGGCGCCAATGTCCTCGAGACGACAGCCCAGTTTGCCAACGGAGGCTTGAAGCTGCCTGCGGTCCTCGGCGGTCAGCACCATGGTTACGGCAGAGCAGGAGGAGATCGAGGAAGGGCTTGTGGATCGCTAGGCAGAAGCAAACTGGGAGCCGGGGCGCCACCGTCGCTTTTATAGCTGCCCCCCTCCTCGGCCCGCCCCTCTTATCTTATCGCCATCGCGGGCAGGAGAGCTGCTGCGCGCTGCGGGGCGGGACTCGCTTCGCCGTGGCTTCCCAGACCAGCCCTTGAGGACTGCCGTGCCCAGATGGTCGTCTCGACCTTTCCGTCGAGCCTCTCGGCCGGTTCACAGGAAAAGTGCCCGACCTACGGAGAGCGCCGATCCTGGAATTCCGAGGTGGTTTGTGGGACAACTAAAGGTGGACGTATGTGTGTGTGTGTGTGTGTGTGTTCCTGGACTCTGAAGACAGCGCAGTTAGGATGGGAATACCCAAGCCGAAGGAAAAGAGCTCCTGACCTGGAGGGAAACCCAGTTCAGTCTCAATCCTGACACAGCTGTGCTTGGAAGAAAAGCCCGAGGCCACCATCCTGGGTTCCCCTCAGAGATCCTAAACATTTAAAGAATGTGTGATTCCACCTGACTGGGCACTTTAGAAAATAAAAAAGAACAGTGAAACAAATTAAACAGAATATATGCATCCAGAATATTGTTCCCCTTCACCAACCAATATTATGATTGTCCAAAGTGGTCCTGCTTTACAGCTCAGGTACTGTACCAGGGTGTCTAATCCACTGAGGAAGTAAACAAGTCAATAAGTAAAAGTCAATATGCTAAATCTTGGCTTCTTAACAGCTATTACTTAACCACAACTGGCTGAATTCATAAAATATGCCGTATATTTTGAATATTTTGGGCATATTTTGTATTTTAGATTTTTATCCCGTCTTTATTCTTTATAAATGACTACTTGAAGTGGCAAACATACCTAATACTTCTCCATCCTCCTTATTTTCCGAACAACCCTATGAAGTGAGTTGGGCTGAGTACAAGTGACTGGCCTAAAATCAAACTTAAGTTTTCAGGCCAAGTCAGGTCTAGAACTCAGTCTCCAGTCCCAAATGTGCTTCTTCAGGAGTCAACTGGACTTTTTCTTTGAAGATATTTTGCTTCTCATCCAAGAAGCTTCTCTGAGAATCGGCCCTCCAAAGTCAAACAACCCTGATGCAGCCCTCAATGAAATCGAGTTTGATACCCCCGTTCTGAAGTATTAGGAGGCTGAATGCAGTGTTCTGCCTGGAACACAAATTGTCTGGCTTCATTTCTGGTTTCTAGGCCAGCAGTTGAACTACACCAAACTGGCTCTCACCATACTGTTTCCACTTTTTCTTCCTTTCAGAAATATAATGAAAAAAGTGCTGCCAAGACATGCTGAAGAACCAGAGCTTCTCTTAGTAGTAGGTAGCCATTAGTGAGGGGGAAAGGCCAAGCTGCTGCCTCATGGATGTCCTTCTCCCTGATCCATAGGAAACTGCCTTTTATTTATTTATTTATTTATTTATTGGATTTATACCCCGCCTCTCTTCACCCGAAAGGGGAACTCGAGGCGGCA
>JANHGC010002850.1:81605-92109 GCA_027560395.1 Boaedon fuliginosus | reverse complement strand
GTACGCCGCCTCGAGTTCCCCGTTGGGGGAAGAGAGGCGGGATATAAATCAAATAAATAAATAAATAAATAAATAAAGAGCGGACAGAAGCCCGAGGTGGGTGGGGCTGCCCGATCTCTGCCTAAAACTCTCGCCAGTCTTTCTGTACAAGGAAGAAGCAACGTTCGTGGAGTTTCTTGGCCTCCTGGTCTCAGAGGCCCTTCACAAGAGCCTGACGGGGCTCATGCCCCACTTCTATCAAAAGCAGCTGTCCTGGCAATTGACTTAAAAGCCAGAGTCAAGCTGTCTTCTGAACAAACATGGGGTCCAAATACCCACACTTTCACAACCCACCTCCGCCTCATCTGCCCGGTGAATCCGTCTGTAGCTGCCATCCACGCCCTAGTTAAGTAGGCTGGGTCAGCTCAGAAAATGGACACAGCAGTGAGGAAGGTTCTGGTTCAGGCTGGACAGATGTTGTGGGTCCCTTTCTCCGTCTTTGGCAAGCAGTTACTTCCAGCAGCTGGTTGAGGATGCTCTCTGGGCAGTGTGATGTTTTTCCCAAGTGGAATTTTCCTAGTGGAACCACAGCTTTGTCTGCCAAATTCAAATAACACCCCCCCCCCCAGCCAAGGCAAAATCAGCCTAGCAGCTGCCAGCACAAGCCCACTTAAATTAAGTGCCCCCTCCCTTTCCATGGCAGTGCAGCAGCCGCTCTAGGTTTGACCTTAGGACAGCCTTGCTAGGAGCAGGCATGCTTGGGCTGCACCAAGCAGCTCTTCTGCCCCCCCCCTCACCCACCCATCCCCACAGCCTGTTCATTTAAAAATGTCAGCTGTGTGCAAATTGGATGGTGGGAGGGCACAGTACAAAACCTTTTTTTCCTTCCAGGACTGCTGTAAAGAAAGAAGGGAACCCAGCCATCTAATGTCTCAGAAATAGCTAAAGCAAACTTGGAAAGGCAGCAGCATCTGAGAGCCTGCTTGCCTGCTTTCAAAGCAGTGAAAACTAGCAGCTGTTGCCAAGGCTGACAGCTAAGTTGGAAGACATGGAAGGGGGCTAAATATAACTCCCGTTAGATCCTAGCCATATTTGAACATCTGGGGGTGGGGAACTCTTCCTACCCAGGCCAAGGTACTTCATGGCCCAAGAACTGCACTCTATCCCTGGACTTTCTTATCATCCTTGGACAAAGAGCCTCAGCTTGATGCCTTCTGTTTTCTTCATCCAGAAGGCGGCTCAGTGGTTACTATTTGTGCATCAGATGAATTGAATCACAGCATTTAACACAACACTTGCAGGATGTATCCCTTTGCACACCCAAGAACTGCGCCTGCTCAGTATTAAGGATGTTTGCTCTTATCCACCAGCAGCTGCAGAGGAAGCAGTAGCCCAAAAGCCTGACAGTCTGGGCTTGCTGCACAGAGAAGGGCCCATCCCTGTAGCAGTGTGGGTCAGATTTACTCCACGAGGCTCAACCTCTGCCATTGGTGCAAGAAACTGTTTGGTGTAATTGATATTGTCTAAAAATGATCCTATGCCTTTTGCCACCTGCCAGGTTCCACCAGGCACTGATCCGATCAGCCCCGCTATTCTCAAAGGGGGAGTGGGGAAGGAAAGGGACTGATGTGGTTTTACCTGTGATAGTTTGGCTAGTCACCCATTGCCTGTTTTGTCTCTAGAAGCATTCTGGAACTATTGGTGTTTACAATTTACAGCCAGGCTGGAGTTGGAGTTGCAAAATGAATAGATCAAATATCAACCAATAATCAGAAGTAGTGGCAAACCTTAAGCACGCAAATGACAGGATTGTCAGAAACCCTTAAAATGAAAACATATCAGATGTGGCCTGACTGCAGTTGCCACCTGTAGCTGGTGCAAGTGGGAAACTGAGGCAGAAGAAAGAGACCATCAGGGGATCAAAGCACACATTGTATATCCAAGGTAGCGGTAGTGCTCAAAGGCTGTGGCTGCAAAACAGTGTGGCTCAGATTACTGTACCTGTCTTTCAGAAGGGAGCATGGACAGTTTTCACCAGAAAATCTCCTGCAGGAGCTACAGGAATCCTGATTGCATCCCACCACACTCGAGAAGAGCCATGGCCTTGTGCTGTGGTGCCAGGGGAGAGGCTGCATCTGAGTTTATAGCTCCTTGGAGGTTGAAGGCTCAGGCCTACTTTCCAAGGGGCACTGACCAAGGAGACAGGATGCTGCTGGGAGGCCAGCAAGAGGCATCTTGGGTGGTGCTGCTATTCCACCAAGAGGAAAGGGGGAGTTCATTTGGTTTTTCAGTTTTAGACTTTGCAGGATGCCAAACTGCAGGAAACTCTTATTCTTAGGAGTGCCCTAAGCTGGCCATTTCTCAATATGAAGGAGGTGCAGAAGGGGGTGCTACAGGATCCTTGGGTGCTCAGCTAGCCCTGGTTACAAGGGGGGTGGGGATTCAAGGCTGTCAGCAGCCCCCAGCAAAGCCCCCCAGGATCCCCGCAGCTGCTAGCTGCCGGCTGCCACTTGTTATTAGCTCTTCCAGGGCAGGACGGGGGACTTTCCCGCTTCCTTCTCCAGCCTAAAGGATCAGCAGCCCCCACGCCCGCAGCTGTCTAGCCGGCCAGGCAAGAGGGCCCCGGAAAGCAAGTCGCGGTCTCCTAAGCCCAGCCGCCGAGGGGGCGGCCCGGCTTAGGCCCAGGCCTGAAGCAGGCAGCGTCCGAGGCAGGGATGGTGCAGGAGAAGCTCGCCCGCCGGCAGCCCCAGCCTTTCCTGCCGCCCGCCCGCCCGCACCCCACCGCGGCGCTTTTCTTCCCGTGGTGGCGCCGGTCTGAGGCGAGGCTGGCGGGCGGAGGGAGTCGCTTCTCCGCCCGGCGCATTCCTGAGGCCTGAGTCACGCCCGGCCCGGCCCGACCCGCCTTCCGCGCCGGGCCGCCCTTAGGTCTGAGGCCGGCTGCGCCGAGGCCGGCCCTCCTCGCTGAATGGCCGCCCGGCCAGCAGTCCCTGGACGGCTCCGGCTGGAGCGGCGGGCAGCCCCGGCCCCACGGTGAGTTTGGGCGGGGCGGGAAGGCAGCGCCGGGCCCTGCGGCCGCCTTGTCTCTTTTGGGGTGGGCGCCGGGCCTTCCGCTCCCGACGGTCTCCAAGGTCCCGGCGGCTGCGGCGTGAGCTCCGGCGGTGGGAGGAAGCCTGGCCGCCCCTGTCGGGGACCCCGTGTGCGGCTGGGACGCGTCTAGCGGGGAGTCTCCGGCCCGTTTCTCCGGGCGGCACTTGGAGGCCTGGCTCGACCCTGCCGCCGGGCAGAAGCCACGACAGCGCAGCCCGCCTGTTGGCTGGTTCCGTGGGCCGATTGGGAACCGTTCTGGCTAGGCTGGAAAGTGCAGCGGCGCCCCAGCTGCGGCCTCCTCCCGTCCCGATGCTGAACCCTCGTTTATGGGTCTTGGGTGGAGCTTTCCCAGCACCTGCACAGCCAGAGCCTCCCGCGGCGGCGGCCGTTAGGGGGCCCAACGCTTCCGTCCCGAAGGCCCAATAGCTAATGCTTGCGACGCGCGGCGGGGGCGGGGGGGACCTAATTTTCGTCCGTCCCTGCCTGAGCCCTGGGCGTCTCTTGAGTTTCCTACTCATGGAGCTCTGGCTGGCGTCCAGGTGGCAGAGGGATCTGCCAAGATGGGGCTTGAAACCAATGAGGGGCTTCACCCCCTAAGGCAGATGCAGAAAAACAACACAGAGCTGCCGGTCCTGGTTATGGGAACCCCACAACCAGGCAGGGCAGGAAGAAAATTCTGCTCTAGGAACATCCTGACTTGCGCCCCCCACCCCGCCCCCAGCCAACTGTACATTGAATTCTTTCAGAGAAGTAGGTAGGAAGGCAATCACGCCTAGCTGGGCTGGACCAGATGAAGAATTGGGCCTTTTCCTCTTAATGCAGCTGCCCAGTTGTTGGAGAAGCTAAGGCGCCCCCCCCCCAATCTCTTGGATTTCCTATTGTGGCATCCGGTTGGGGCTGGAATCACAAAAGGGACGTTTTGCTCTGATGTGGCTGGGCTGATACTTTTCCTTGAAAGCTCTCCCCCCCCACTTCTTTTCTAAGTGTAGCCTGCAGTTCCCAAGGCTGAGCCTACAAGTGGCACTGCTGCTGAACGGCAAACTGGGGGTGGGGAGAGTTCTGAAAGCTCCCACTGGGGGAAAGAAGTGGGGGCAGACTCGGCCTGCTGGTGCCTTGCCCTCCAGAGGCTGACTGGGCATCGTGGCAGCCTGGGGGAGGGTGAGCAATGCCCGGCTTGGCAATGGCAGGGATGGAAGGATGCTGAGGCTGTGCCTAGCCACAGGCCATAGAAGAGAGAAGCAGGTGGAGGCATATTTTCCCAATCTCAAGAAGATTTCTTACTTTAGTTGGGCTTCCCACCATGTACATTTTGAGTACGTAGGAAGGTAGCCATGAGGCTAGAAACCAAGTTCCCTGAAGAGAGGAAGAGGAGATGGGAGCCTGCAGAAAGAGAAAGGAGGGGTGAGCACAGCACTTCCCTGGGCGTTGCAGAGGTGAAGGTCAGGCCTGCCAGAGCCCTGAAGAATGGAGGCGAGCGAAAAGAAGGAAGATTCTGCTTGAACATGAGGATAAGAGGGGGGTCTGGGGGAGGGAGAACTCTGCTTGCTTTGGATTCCTGTCTCAAGCAGGCGGGTGGCAGGCAAGGACCCAGCGTCCTCCAGGGCCTTCTGGCACCATGGAGGAAGATTCAGCTGAAAGGCCTCTAGTGAGATGGCTGGGCCAACAACTGGAATTCTGCCCTCCTTCCTGTTTTCATCCTCCAGCAGAAAGAAGTGTAGACCCGGGAGTGGGGGGTGGGCAGGGGGAAGCCATAGAGCTCCTGGGCCAGAACTATATAATAGGAATATGGAGCTGACTGCCAGCATCCCCCGCAAGTCGTTTCTTCCTGCAAGGAATCACCTAGTCTCTGTCAGTGCCCCTCACCTTCTGCCCCATTTGACTTTTTAACAGATTTATTTTTAATTCAAAAGAAGTACATTGGAACTTTTTAGTGGATCATAGCCTCATGAAATTTTTTCCTGAAGGGGCAAAGTGCCCAGAAACCCTTTTGCAAGAGTGCAACAGGAGCCCCTGCAGTGGGGTGGCTAGAGATAGCTGGTCTCACCCTCTTGTACATTCCCATGCAGTACTTTAGAAGTGTGCACTTCTAAATCAAACGCAGAGAACAGCCTGTTCTTATGAGGGGAAAACTGTGTTTGTGAATGGACCTTGCATGGGGGAGAGGCCTGCATGGATGACAAGGTCTCCACCCTTCTGTTTTTGTAGACAAGGAAGCTAGCTGCTAGGAGAAAAGGAGGGCAGCATTTTTTGGCACCTCCTGCAGAGCTCTAAGAAATGTGCTGCTATGCTCAGGTGCAGCCAGGCACCCCTAATAAAATGTGAAAGCCAGGAAGCTGTGGGAAGAATCTGAAGCATCAACTGGATTTTCTGGTTCTGTCCAAAGTGGGAACTTCCCAGTCCTGAGGACTGTCTCATCCTGGGGCGGCTGCTCCTGCCCTGGAAGAGGGCGGCACCCACAACCCAGAGCCCTACTGAGGGTGGGCAGCTCTGTGAACCCCCAACCCATCAGAGTGCTGTGCGAGGGATTTGAGTGCAAATTCAGACCCATCTCTTTGCTGTCTTTGCTTCCTATCATGTTCCCTCTTTGGCTTGGTGCATGTTTGCAGAGACCAGTCCTAGGCCAATGGTTTCCACCCACTCCCAGCAGAGAAGGACAGCCAGGAAGAAGAAGCATTCTCAACTTTTCCATCCCCTGTTGGTGGGTGGGAAGGTAAGACAGGCAGCAGGCTGGGGAGCTCTAAGAGGGGGAGGAGACGCCCTCTCATCAGTGGGTGTGTGGAACATGGGACAGGTGGAAAGGGGGCTGATCGAGGCCCCAGCCAGGGATGGCTCAGGGCCTGAGACAGGGAGACCCTCCCAGCAGCAGATGTGGGCTTATTGGGGCAGGGTGGCTAACGGAGGGTCAGATGCAGTAGGCAAAGCAGGGAAGAGAGGTCAGCCTAACCTTTGGAGGCAAGGGGGTGAGAACATCCAGCCGTCCTTGAACCAGGGGTCTGGGCATGGAGAAGTTAACCAGTGGAAGGTAGCTAGCTGGTTATGTGCTCCAGGAAACACTCGGCCCAGCCCTGCCCTGCTTGCTGGAAGGGCCCCATTAGGACAGGATCCCTCTGGGAAAGGAGTCATCCTCCTTTCATTTCCTAGAATAGATGGGCTGCTTTGGTTGCTTCTTCCTTTTCATGTAAAACATCTGGCCTGGAAGAGGATGGGAACGGGCAAAGGCAGCTGTAGTCATGACAGGGTGGCTTTGGGCAGCATGTCCGCCTTGCTTAGGGGCTTCTCTGTCCAGGCGGGCCTCTTCAGCCTTGTCCCTATATAATGGTATGTCCCAAAATGTCTTTGTGGGAGACGGGGTGAAGAGATGCTGCCTAGGGAATGGTCCGAGAAGGGACAGCAGAGCACATGGCTGGAAAATGGGCAGGGCGAGAGGCGCAGGATGGATCCTGCCTAGTTTCTCAGACTGCAAAGGAGATGGCGGGGGAACAGTACTTTCAGACTTGCAAAATTCTGTTAGTGTAGCTTTACAAATCAAAGTGGAATGAGCTTAGTTTGTTGTGTTTTCAGTCTGATCTGTCTGATGAAGCTGACTGGTCAGCCCAAAGTACTCCACACACACCTTGGAGATCAGGGGTTTGCCAGGGGCTTTGAAGGGCTGTCTGTCAGGACAAGGTCTGCACTGGTTTTGGATCATTTTGCTAGATACGCAAACCCAGCTTAGTTTCAAGCCAGCTTAGTTTCAAGCCAAGTGTAGCCACAGCTGTTCAATGTAGGCTTGTTCCCAGCGCGCAGTGGACCCCGGCTCTTAGGAGGCTGTGGCACCACGCTCAGGGGGCTGGAGGGTGACAGAATGGGCCCCAGGCCAGGCCTTCCAGTGCAGCGGGAAGAGAGTCGGTGCTCATGGCCACAAGCAGGCTTGGTTTGTTTGCCCATCCACTCTGCCCCCTCTAGACTGGGCTTCTGAAGAGGGAAGATGACCGAGGTCCGCCGGGACAGCTCTAGCAGCTTGCAGAGGAAAAAGCCTCCTTGGCTGAAACTGGACATTCCGGCTGCCCCGCACTTGGCTGCAGCAGAGGAACCGGCCTCGCTTCAGGTACCCGGCTGGCTGGCCAGCCAGCAGTGGGATCTGCCCTGCTTTTGGCCTTGCCTGACTCGCCAGCTGCTCCCTCCTCCCAAAAGGCTGGGTGGGTCTTTGTAGGATTGGGTAATTTCTTGGGGGGGGGGGCTGAGGAGTGCCCCATTTTGGAGCCTCCAGGCGGGAGGGATGCGGGAGGGGCTCTCTGGCCTCAGTGGTGGCCCTCTGTGCTTGGCTGCCAGTGCTCTGATGCCCGGGCACTGTTCCTTTGCAGCCTTTGCAGCGCCAGGCCTTCCTCCGAAGCGTCAGCATGCCTGCTGAGAACAGCCTCTTTCCTGCTGCATGCAGCGAGGCACGGCGGCCTGTCCTGCAGCGACAGATGTCCATCACACAGACCATCTGGAGGTAAGCCCTAGAGACCATGCCTTGGCACAATTCTGGACATCTGGCCTGGGTCCTTGCTGAGGCATGGCTGGCAGCTGGATTGCCACACGTCCTCCCTGCCTGCTGTGTGGCAGCTCTTCTTTGCCACTGCCTTTCCCAGCGATAAACGAGCCCTCAAGAGGGAAGGGGGCTCCGTAGCTGTTCTTCACCTGAAAAGTTCAGCTGACGAGGGGCAGGAACTGGAGGGTCGCATCCAAGAAGGGCTGCACAGTCTTCTGCCGCTTGAGAAAGGGACGGGGCATCTTCACTTCCCGGTGCCTCTGGTCCAAGCTCAGGAAAGCAGAACTGGGCAGAAGCCAAGGGAGCGGGCACCAGGCATCCAGAGACAGCATGCCCAGCATCAAAGCAGTGTGCGATCCAGAGGGCGACCCACCAGGCAGCTTTGATGTCCCCAGCTCTCCAGTGGCCCCTCAGTCTGTGGGTGACCCGGGTTCGGTGTTGATGCGATGGAACTCAGCCAAGTGGGACATGGCTTCCTGCCCGTCCTCACCTGCCAGGGATTCTCTCCGCCCCACATCTTGCCAAGCTGTTACCAGCTGGAAGAGCCAGTTGTTCTAGCCCAGGCAAGAGGCACCGGCACCCCCTTCCTTCCCCCCATTCAGGTCTCTCTCCTTTGCAGCAGACAGGTGCATTTTGACAGGACACAGACCCTGCCCATTCGGGGACACCAGGTGGGCAGGAAGCCCCTGAGAAAGCGCCAGTCACTGCCCAGAACACTGTTCAGGTACCGGTGACTGCATGCGTGTGAGCTGCATGTGGGTCCTGGCAACAGAGCTACTCCAGCTGCCAGCAAGCAGCCTGTGACCCCCCCCTCCCCAAAATGGCTATTCTGACCTGCAGCCCTGGGGAAATTCCCCAAAGGCACCTTGCCCAGGAGGCAGGGAAGGCAAAAATACACAACAGTTCCTGCCCCTCTCCCGCTGCAATCCTGGTCCCGGCCCATGAGTGGCTGCACCCACCACAGGGCTGAGAATTCTCCAGATGGATCCTAGATGGGCCTGGTGACGTCACTTTGGGCTCAGTCAGGCAAGTCATTCTTGAAGGGGTGGAGCGCTCTCTCGTGACACTGTCCTGCAGGTGCTACTAACAATTGAAGCTCTGTACTCACTCCCACTGGCAACTACCCCCTAGTCCCCACCCCCCAGCTTGACCATTGGCTCTGGGCCCAGAGTATTTGGAGGATGTCTATAGCAGTGTCAGTGACTGGGAGGGGAGGCTTGGTGGCTTCAGCAAGGTCTTCCCCTGGCCCTCCACTCTCTCATCAGGGGCACAGCAGACTGGTTTGGGGTCAGCAAGGAGAGTGATGCCACCCAGAAGTGGCAACGGAAGAGCCTGCGCCACTGCAGCCTGCGCTACGGAAAGCTGAAACCTCAGGCCCTCCGTGAAATGGACCTTCCAAGTCAAGACAACATCTCTCTAGCCAGCACGGAGACTCCCCCACCGCTCTATCTGCCCCCTTGCCCACCTGGCATGCAGAGAGTAAGTAGCCTGGGGTCACATGACTTTGGTGGGATGGAGTAAGAAGCCTCTGGGCTGACGCAATTGTGGAGGAGGAAGGAAGGAAGGAAGGAAGGGCACCTTTCCACAAGGGTGACAACAGGGCTAAAGGAAATGGCAGACACTATATGGGAAGCAGTTCTGGGACAAAACATCTGCCCCTCCCAAAGTTCTTCCTGGGAACCTATAATACCTGCTGAAGCCCAGCTGGTGGAGGAGCTGCCATGGCTGCTGCCCTCAGCTGCTGCCTTCCATCTCTCTGCTGTCAGATAATCGACCCCCTGGCCCGTGGACGGGCCTTCCGAGTGGCAGAGGATTGCGATGGCTGCAGCGTGCCACCCACTCCAGCCACACCCGGAGCTGCCTCGCTGTGCTCCTTCACTAGCTCACGCTCCGGCTTCGGTCGCTGGCCTCGGCGGCGGAAAAGGGAGTCAGTGGCTAAGATGAGTTTCCGAGCAGCAGCAGCGCTAGTGAAGGTGAGGGGCTGGGAGGGAGACGGAAGGGGCATCTCTCTAGCCCACCTTGGGGCTCCTGCCTGTATGCATATACGTAGCCAGTGCTTACAGCCTGCCTCGCATTCTGCATGCACAGTCTGGTCAGCAGTTGTGGCCGGCCTCTTCCACCCAGGGCTGGCAATGGCCCTCCCTCAAAAAATAAGCAAGAAATCAGTCCAGAGCTGGCTGAAGTACTTGATTTTTAATTACTTTTTGGAAGCATTGTGGTTAGGCCAGGCCGTCCTTGGTCCTGTCCAGTGGAAGAGGAGACTTGAAAAAGGCCTGCCGGGATCCTTAGGCCCTTCTGCGGTGCTGGGGGAAGAGCGGTCAGCGTGTCCTGGATGAATTGTGGCGGGTCGGCCCACTCGTGGCTGCTTAGGGATGGCATGCTTCCCTCCTCTTGAACACCTCTGTGCCAGGGCCGTTCCATGAGAGATGGTACTCTGCGTAGGACGCGGCAGCGCAGCTTCACTCCGGCCAGCTTCCTGGAGGAGGACTTCACCACGGAATTCCCAGAGGAGCTGGACACCTCCTTCTTTGCCAGGGTAGGAGTTGAGCCACAAGGGAAAGCAAGGGGAGGGACTGCTGCTGGCCCCAGCAGCCACTCATGGCTGGGCCTTCCCTCCCTTGCCTAGGAAGGGGTCCTGCCGGAAGAGCCCTCCACATATCCCGATGAAGTTTTTGAGTCTCCCTCTGAAGCAGCCCTCAGGGTCCCCGAGGCAAAGACCCTGCAGGCTCAGCCAGCCCTTACAGGGGGGGCTCTGGATCGGAGTGAGCTAGAGAGAAGTCACCTGCTCTTGTGAGTGTTGTAGGGGTGTGCATGCCACAATTAAGTGCACCGGATGGGGACGCTGATTCCAGCGCTTTCTTTCTGAGGAATGAGCCTGTTCCCCCCCCCCCGTCGTCCCGCCCCCGGGGGCGGGGGTGGGGGGAA
>JANHGC010002850.1:23416-55819 GCA_027560395.1 Boaedon fuliginosus | reverse complement strand
CGACGGAATCCGGAGCAGGCCCTCCCTGTGGGATCTAACCGGGCGCTGGGAGGCATAGGGTAGCAGTAAGTGGTCTCGAAGCAGTTGGCATTCAGATTTTCATCTGGGTGGGTTTAACTAGCCATCACAAATAACAACCTTTAGCAACCTCCCTGTCCTGTTCTAGTTGGCAGCCATTGTCACATTTTCTGTATCTTAGCTATAGTTAGGTAAGGGCATGAGAAGTTTTTGGGTTGTAATATTTTAAAATAAGAAAGCTACCTCTTTCCAGCTGTCCTCATCACAAGATTTTGTATAATTTCTCCTTTACTTTTTATACCTGAGATTGCAACCAACCTATTTGATATCTGTGTGCTTTTTTCTCAGTTCATTTGGTAATAGGTGATGATTAAATGTGAAGTAACTATATTTAAATCCAGATTTTACTTTAAATCAGATGTTTTCTTCAGAGCAGAAGAAATTCTGTTTAAAGAAGCTAAGACAAAATAATTTTGAGTTGTCTACATCTGGACTGATTGGCAGTGGCCCTCCCAAGTTTTCCTTCAGTAATATCTGGAGATGTTGGAGCTGAAATCTGGCAAGCCGTTATATGATGTTTGATCTCCTCTTTGTGCTAGGAACTCTGGCAAAGCTTGGAGTTTGCCAGGAGCCAAAACAAGGTGAAAGGGGAATGTTCGGAGGATTCTGACTCCATCGAGGAGGAGGTTCCCACTGAAGTCTCTGAGAAGAAAGAACCCGCTGAATGTCTGGGAGGAGCCACTGAGCCTCTCCTTGCCAAAGCAGCTCTCTCCCCTTTGCTTGGCGCAGGCTCTGAGCCTCTTGTGTTGGAGTTCAAGCCAACCTGCCCGGGTATGTCCACTTATAACGGGGTGGAGAATTACTAACTTCGTCTTCGTTGTGATGAAGATTAGAAGTCACTTCTTTAAATATTTTTCTCCTTTTCTTATTTGTTCTTTTTTCCTTTACACTTTTTATTTGCCCTTTGTTTATTCTTTTTGTTTGAGGGAGAGAGCTTAGTGTATATTGTCTTTTATCATTGTTATTAAATCTTCACTAAAAAGTATTTTAAAAATTTCCTGGATAAATCTAGTACTGTGCTGATTGTTTTTTATCTTCAGAATCAAAGAGTGATTGGCTGGCTTGGCCTTGAAGCAATCCTCAAAAGAAAGGGTCCTTTGCATGCCTGGTAAATGAGGACAGAAATGGTCTTTGAGTGTCTTAATTCTTGAGATGGTGCTTTCTTTATCTTTTGCTCAGTTGCATTTAAAGACAGCCCTGGGTCTAAAATATGGTCCAAGAAGGCTGTGCTGGATACCTTCAGAATAAGTTCCTGGTTTTGGTGTCTGCTCTTTCTGCAGGTGTTAAGAAGGAGCAAAGTCTCTCTGCAAAAAGGAAGGGCACTGCTGAAACCTACCTGCCCATCAAGCCCACGAGTCCGTCAGCTGCAGGTCGTCGGTACCTGGAAGAACAGGAAGGAACCGCCTCCAGTAAGAGAGAGGTTGTTTCTAAGTGGCCCCCTTAAGAGCTTAACAGGCATACAGAAGCTGCAGCGGTGAAAGGGCAGCAGAAATGTTCCTGTCACTTATCCTGTCACTTATCTTCTCTCAACAAATGAAGTAAAGCTGTTCCCACATTCAATCTTTCTACAATTGTCCACTATGTTGAACACTTTCATGCTCCACCATAATTCTGCTGCTACTCTTGAAATATTCTTTCCCAGAATCATCAGGTCTTGCTTGTCGCATGATCTTCAGTTGCCCCCCATTTTCACTTGGTGAGGCCTTGTTAGTCTTGGCTGGAACCAGGTACCCACTTTTTCCCAGAAGACTGCATTATTCCTCTGACATCCGTTTGGGCTGCCACTAAGTTCTGTTCTTGTTAGTCTCTATTCTGCCTAGGGCTTTCCATTCTGTGACTCGAGAATCTTAGCATAGAGATGTTTTGAGGCCCAACTTGCTTCCCTCTGGTTAGAGGTTTAAAAAAGTATTTTCTGCTTCTTTTGAATGTCAGGACCAATAAGCCAATCAGAAAGACCACTCTCAGCTGTTCGCAAAAATATGTGTGAGAAGAAGGATCCAGCACATGCTGCTTCCATTGTCCTCAAAGCTATGCAAGCAGAAAATGAAACGCTACAAAAGGAGCTGCTCTGTAGGCAGCTGGAGGTTTCTGTAGAGGTGAGTGGCATGGGGGACCTGTCTTATTCAAAGACAGGCACAGCAGGTGGTTGGACTTCCTTGCTCCATCTGCTGGCCTCTGCGATTGAAGCTGACAATTTGGCTACTGTACAGAGGGATTTGACAGGATAAGGATGTTTTTCCAAAATGTTGCTTTGCAACCATTTGCCTTGAAATGGATCGTGTGTTCTGTCCAATGTTAAACAAAAGTTTTATTTTCCTTGGCTTCCTATAATTTTTTTCTTTTTTGCAGACAATGAAATAGAGACTAGTTTTCTTAAGAGTTCTCCTGTCTTCTTTTTGTAGTCTATTATTTAACATTTTGACCAGTGGATACTTGATCTGTAAGGATTGAAACCAGAGAAATCTCCCTTAGATGAGAGAATACCCATTAACTTGCTCACTTATAATGGCTTTACTTCAGTCACATTTTTTAGAAGCTGTTAGTGCCAGGAAGGCAGTGGTTTAGTAACTTTCAAACAAGAGAAGTCCTTCATGTTTGCCTGGAGGTAAGGCTGAATTGTGAATCTTTTCCATTCCTGAAAAGGAAGCTCCTGTATGTACAAGCCATCAATTCTTGTGTGGCCATGGCAGAATATTACTGAAAATTGCCATGCTAGTATTTGTAGAATTGCTGTCCAGAATTTATTTGTTTATTTTATTAGATTTATACCCTGCCTCACTTCCCCGGTCAGAATCATCTAGTTGCTAATTGTGGTTGGTGAAATGAAGGACAGGTAGAATATTCTGCCAAGAGTCCTTGGTGAGGCACGTTGACTGCTTGAATAGGGCGTGGGAGTTTTGCACATAGCCCAACCTCCCAATTCAGACCAGTTCCCAGCTCCATTGTCTGGAGATTGAAGCTCTGTTGAGTTGTTCTTATTTCCCTTCTGTACAGTCACTGCTGGCTTCTTGTTCTGCAACAGTGGACCTTGCTCCAAAACAGCAGGAAGATGCAATTGTCTCCACAGCTCTGGAACAGATTGGACTTCTGGAAAACAGGTAGCAGTTTTGAATCCTTTGAGTCCGTTCCCAGGTGCAAGATGAGTTTATCTCTGCTTGGAGATGTCTAACAGACTCCTTTGCTAGTCCTGCTCTCCATTGCCTCTGATTACTAGGGCATCCAGAAGGCAACATGGCCGCAAGTATCTTCATCTGCAAAGGGTGTCTGTGGAGACTAGGGCATGGGAGAGCAAAAGGTGATTCGGAGACTGAGCTTTATAAAAATTTGAGAGGATGTCAGTATTTTCATAATAACGTGTGAACCTTGTGCTCTGAGCAATACAAGGAACAGAATCCCAGCCTTCTGGTTCTTGGTTTATAACATTCAATATTTTGCATATTTGCAGCAGTATTCTTGATAAAAAAAACTAATGGGGACATATTTGCTCAAGTTGCTGATGGTTCGTTAAGGCTTGAACCATTTAACAAGAAAAGCAGGGCTGAATGGGTCCCAGCATTGCTGCCTCATCCTCACCCTCCACCTTCAAGTCCTTGTCCTGAGAATTTCCAACCATCTGAATGAGTTCAAATCAATGGCCCTTCTGGGTCCAAAGAAAAAAGCACTGACTTTGCTGCTTGTTTGCCTGTGATCTCTTCAATGTTTAGGCAACAGAAGAAACTTCTCAAAGCTCTGCAAAAGACCGAGACTCTGTCCGTCTGCCGTGGCCCTGCAGCTTTGGGCTTTGGACAGCTGCAGCTTCCTGTTCTGGTAGGAAGCAAGTCAGATTTTTGAACATCAGCTTCCTCTTCTTCTTCCCAATTGTGTTGCTTAGCAAAAATCAGAATGGGTTGGATGGTCCTGAAGAGAATGTGAACTCCAGGCAGCTTTCTTCTGAAAAAAAAAAAGGGCATTCCGGCACATTGTGTAGACTATAAGAGCAGAAATGTGGGCTTGGGATGCTGATGCTCCATGCTTGGCGTTGGACCTAAGGGGAAGGCTTGCTTGAGCCATGGGCCCACCCCCCTTCCAGGAAGCCAGGCAGGATCCATCTGGGCCCCTCCGGGTCTCTTTGGCACTGTCGTGAATGTCACGTTCTTGTCAGTTTGAGATCAGGGTCTCCAATGACATCTTGAATTTTTCTTTTCAGGGCCATGTGGGATTGGAAACAGAGGTCCGGGATGCCATCTATATTACTCTAGAGATCCTATCCAACTGGGGAGATGTGTCCCGTGTGGGTCTGACAGAAGTGGA
The DNA here is from genome assembly GCA_027560395.1 of Boaedon fuliginosus. NCBI lineage: Eukaryota > Metazoa > Chordata > Lepidosauria > Squamata > Lamprophiidae > Boaedon > Boaedon fuliginosus. The sequence goes on along the minus strand of JANHGC010002850.1, from coordinate 51,451 downwards.
GTTCTTGGATTTGAATTTTGAGAGAGTGTTTGTGTCTCCTCACGATGTGGACATCCGACATGCGGAACCACCTGGAGAACTGAGCTGCTTAGTTAACCAAAGCACAAATGTAAGCTTCCCATGGTTGCTTTTCAAGGAACAGCAGACATAATTTTGCACACCGGTTTATTTATTTATTTATTTATTTATTTTATTAGATTTGTACCCCGCCTCTCTTCCCTGGTCAAGGGGAACTCGAGGCAGCTAACAATTTAAAATACAATAATACAATATAAAATATCTAAACTACAATCCATAAATCCAAAAGTGGGGGGGCCACATCATTTATTAATTTACACATTATTTAATTTCTATGGCCATCTATCTCAACCGAGTGAATCTACCCCAGGGGTTGTTTATTTCTAAAACAGCTAGTGTCCAAGTTGGAGATGTGCAAAACTGTTCCTGCGTTCTTGCACAGCTTTCCACCCTTTGGTGGGATGTCGGGTTCTGTTTCTTCTAGTGGCTCAGGGCTGTGATGGCCCTGTTGCTTTGGAACTAAAGCTTTGCTAGAGTTGCAAAGAACCAAACCTTCTCCACTTACCTCAGTCAAGTTTCAGGGGCTGTGGATTGCACAGCAGCTGAGAGCTCAGCAGTCAGCTTTAATAAAGAGCATAAGAACTGCAGTAAATAGAGACAGAAACAACATATCTTCCCACCGAAAGAGTTGTAATTGTATGATAAAAGGTATAACAACATTTTGAATTGGCATATTTTACTGTGGTGAGTCTAGGCGGATTCCTTCCTAGGAGAAAGGAGGTGATCAGAAATGCTAGCCCCTGCTAATCCTCACTGGGAGCCCCTTGGCATTCTTATTAGCACTAAAGCGGATTAGGCTGATCAGGTCAGCCTTGGAACTGGCCTCACACTTTCAAGTAGACTCTGCTTGCTCAGAGACAGAGCAAGCCACGAGGAGCATACAGATCTTGCTGGCTTCTTTTTGGGGTCCCAGAGCCACTGCTGTGTTTTGCTCCAGGGTGACGGGCCAACCATCAGCTTTCTTGTGTTGTAGGTCCCCAGAGAGCTTCTCCCCTGGTCATGCCTCTTCCAGCCTCCGGTGCAGCTGTACTTCATTGTCCGAAACCCTAGCCTCTCAGGAGACTTTGGCCTATCCAGAATCAGGATCAGGAATTACAGCTCGGCCCTTCGTGGTGTAAGTGACCGCTCTGGTGTCAGAGCTTTGCTTTTTCATACTTAGTAAGAGCTAATTTGTGTTTCTAGAACAGGGGAAGGAGAAGGGAGAGGAGCAAAGCAGCCACGACTGCGTTAACTTTTATTTGGGTTAATTCTAACAAGTTGAAATAAAACCTATTTTTTAAATAAAGTTGAAATGTTACATTGCTAGTGGAAATGTTTGGCAATTGAATGTTTTTGTATGGCAGTGCCACCCTCCTCCATGCCAGCCTGTATCCAGAGGCCATTGAGCTTCCCCCCTCCCCCTGGCTCTTTTAGAAGGCTTCCCCTTCTGTTTGGGAACTCCAGCTGGCCCAAGGGTGCCGCTGATGACATGCTGTACCTGTTGGTGGAGGGAACAGGGTTATTTTACAAAAGCAGCCATATCCAAGTTCTGCTGCCCTGAGTCTGATGTGTTCTGTAGAGAGAGCTGCTTTGTTTGCTTTGGCTCCAGCTAGTGTGGTAAAGAGGATTTAATGAGCTGGATTAGAGAGAAGCAAATCTTCATCCTTTATGACTTGTTCTCAGCTGTGCGTTCAGCAAGAGGTGTCTGTGTGTGTACACCTTTGTAACAAACAATCTTCTCGTGGAATTGTCATGTAGTTTCCCAAGGTTTTCAAATGGCGTTTGAATTAGAAGCACCCCGTTTGACTTCTTGAGCTCCGCCTTGCATCTTTGGGGCTGATGACTGGCCTCTCCAGAGAGATCTTCCCTTGGGCAGTGAGTGGGGGAGGCCCTGTTCTCCAGAAACTTAGGGAAGGTCAATGGAACACCCAAAAAGGGAGGGAAGTCATTCCTCAACCAAAATGGAATGCTTTGTGGGGGAAATCCAACCGTCTGTCACCGACCACAATTTAGCGTGCCATCCTAAACGATGTTCAACCCAAAGTGGATTCCCTATTTTGTCATATTAGGAAAAAAGGCTATGCTAGTCAGGCTGAGGCCCGATTCTTACGTGCAGCCCCCAAAACAAATCGCCTTGTACCTGCTCAGAGTTATCTGTGCCAGCTGGGGCAAAGTCAAAAGTGAATGGGTCCACCTTTTACTTTTTTCTGTCATTCTCCTTTTCTGAGTAAAGAATTTGGAGCAGCAGCTTTGGGTGAGAACATGGGAAACAGGAAGGTTGCCCCACTATGGAAGGTTATAAATGAGACTTAGCCATGTTGCCCAGTCTTCCAGGACCCATTCCAAACTCAAAGCCAGGTGAACACTTGAAGGAAGATCTCTATCCATTTTTCAATTCAATTCCTCTGCATATTGTATATTTAATTCCTCAGATCTCAGCAGGGGCCTCTTCAGTTTTCTATTGATTAGAAACATGTACATTAGAATCTGGAGGTTTTCAGGAAGATTGGCTTTTGCTTCCCCATCAGTACATCTTTCTTTGTCTCACCAGGATCTGAATATTGGAGCCAGAAATATAATTGTGTATGTTGATGGGTGTCTAATCTTTGCTGGGGAGCTGCAGAAGGGCTGCTTGGCTCATGATTCTGATGGCAATGGCTGCACCTCCATTGATCTCCCAACGAACCTTCCCCTTCTTCCAAAGGGAAAGATAGACAAGAATTGGGCTTCTGCAGATCCGAGAGAGGAGCTTGACAAGTTGCTGCTGTTCAATTGGCAGCCTTCCACAAAAGAAAACTGCCTTGAGGAAAAAGAGGGAACTGGTGATTCTGATCTCCAACCCAACCCAAACATCAGCAGCCTCATCTCACTGGAGACTGCAAGGTGTGTCTCCCCTGAGAATGACAGTTCCCCGAGTGAGAAAATGGAAGAACATTCTCAGTCAGCCACTTTTACTTCCCTTGGTATTCTGACCTCTCCTGAGGCAAAGGGGGAGATGCAGGTTAGTTGTGGAAAGCAAAAACTGTCTCCTTTGAGATTACAAGTCCATCTGCCTTCAGAGAGCATCAGGAGAGGCTGTCTAAGAACACCTGATGGGGGTCCCCATCTCTCTCCAACTGAGGAACAGCAAGCCAGCAGTGAGGCCCCAGAGGCAGGTGAGAGACCATCAGAGGAGATCCAGGAGTCCATCCCTGACCTGGATTTCCTGAAACCACTTCTTTATAAACAAAGTGGTCCAACTGAACTGCTTCCCCCTGAACAAGATCTTAAAGACAGGGAGAAGGAAGAATTCAGCCACCCCTTCTACACAGAGAAAGCTTCCCTTGACAAAGGTAAGAGCTGATGTCCACCAGTCAAAATCTTCTAGGGATTGTCTGGTTACCCACATTTTGAGCAGAATCTGACCTTCCTGAGTTCTTTGAATATTGTGTTGAGTTGAAGAACTCTCTGTTACAGTCTACTTGCTGCTTTCATTTTATTTGTACATTTTCTTTAAAAGATGCCTCCCCTTCATAATCTGATACTAATTTCTCCCTTTCAGAGGAGCCCTTCCCGGCCAAGGGCAGCACGAGGCCCTCGAGAGCCAAGTGGGGCACTTCTCAGGAGTACTTGCTGCAGGAATCTTGGAATTCATTATTGAAATTCAATCATTCGCACCGTGGTCGAATCTCTAATATGGATTTCCAAGGTGACATTTTTGATGAGTTTCTCCATCAGCAGAAAATTAGCCGGCAAGAAGATCAGAAGATCGGGATAAAAGACCAGACACGGGGGCTGCCAGTGCAGAAGAAGGATGACAGCTACTTAGACCTGGAAGATGAGAGCGAATTTAAAATCCCCATCTTACCTCATGGTCAGCACTTAAGAATTGATATCAGGTCAACCTGGGGAGACAGACACTACGTTGGTCTGAATGGACTTGAGCTGTTTAGCTCAAAAGGTGAGCCCATCCAGACTGTAAAAATCACAGCCAGCCCACCTGATATCAACATCTTGCCTGCATATGGCAAAGACCCCCGGATTGTAACTAATCTGCTGGATGGAGTGAACCGGACACAGGATGACATGCACCTCTGGCTGGCTCCCTTCACTCCAGGAAAGTCTCACTGTGTTTGCCTGGACTTTGCAAAGCCATGCGAGGTAGCCATGATTCGCATCTGGAATTACAACAAGTCTCGCATCCATTCCTTTCGGGGGGTGAAGGACCTCTCCATTCTCCTGGATGAACGCTGCATTTTCCAAGGAGAAATTGCCAAGGCTTCAGGGACACTCGCTGGAGGTAAGGGGCAGAGTGTCTCTGATTTTAAACTTTTCAAAGGAGGGGCAATGGCTGCTAGATCTTGACCCTGGTCATCCAACTAGCCATCCTTTCTTCTTTCCTCTGTTAATTGTACAAAAGAAGACGACTTTTCATTAAAGCAGTAGTAAGCTGGGGGAACAACCTTGCTCAGCCATTCTGGTTTAGTTTGTCTGGTATTCCCGTGTTTGGCTTTTGTATTCATGGTTGCCTGGTCTAGGAAGCTTGGAGGCTCTGTGGTTATGTCCACTCATAAGGGAGGCCAGGGCCAAACATAAGTCAAGACAAATGAAGTTGAAGCAAGCTGATAAAATCCAGCCAAAGCCTACACTAGTCCTAGACCCAGCAGGCAAGTTCATTTAGGACTCTAACCTGGTGCAGATATCTTGACTTTTTCCTCACGGCCTTTTTTCCTTTATGGAAGACCCAGGCTTCAATTAGCTGGATCAAGGCAATATCTTAATACAGATTTAAGATAGTTTTTATTTTTGGATACTAGCTCCTTCATTGCATGAGTCTTTATATTTACTTCCAAGAAGGGGGAGGGAGAGGAAGGAGCTGTTAATCTTATTGATATTGTCATCATAAAGTTCACTGTGTCAGGTCCAGAGCAATTTGGAGACACCATCCTGTTCACAACTGATGAGGACATTCTCGAGGCCATTTACTGTTACGATGAGTCCTGCGAGGACGAAATTGAAAGCAGGTGCAGCTTTGGCTACGAGGAGGAACTGAAGAGGCCAAGAACAGCTGATGGAGAAGGGGATGAGAGGCCCTTCACTCAGGCGGGTTCCAGGACAGAAGACAAGCCGGTGAGAGTCCCAGTTGTGAAAGTGGGAATTGAGGGCACAACTGCAGTGGCTTTAAGAGTGCTTTGAAAATGTCCTACTCTAGTGCTTAGTTAAAACACTTTTCTGATCATTGATTTAGTGTATGGCAAATACTTGGAATTACAGTGGTTCAAATGTTAATGTCCAGTCCACCCAGCCATTCAAGGTCAGGGTGGTCTACGTTGAAAAAATCAGACATTGGGCTGCTGTAAGCTCTTGATGGACATTCGGACACTTTTCTATAATTGACTGCTTGAGATGTTTGTATTTCATTCCAACTGTTTATATTTTAAAGGACTCTGCTATATTTTTCAGAATGTTTCTACTGTAATCAAAGAAATTGATTTTTGTTCTGATTCTTCTTCTGATTCTGTTTGATTCTTCAAACTTTTTTAGAGTCAGGAGCAAGTTGCAGGGTCAGATTCCCTCTCTGAGGTCGTGGCAAGCAGAGAACCTGGAGTCTACTCTGGAAAATGTACGTCCTCTCTTCCTATCTTCATTGTCTTCTGAAGGAAGGTGCTTATGTGGACAGGTTCTTCACTTGACGTGCTGTTGATTTCTAGGCACTTTTAAAGCTCTTCTAAAGAAAAGTTCAATATTTTAACAGAAGGAGAATAATTGACTAATGGTTATAATAGCTATATATACTCTCACGTTAGAGGGGAAATGTTCCACAGGGCGGGTGCCCCTCTCCTGGATCACCCCAAACATTATTCCTTAGCAGATGAGACTCAGAGACCTGATAGGACTGGCAGAAGTAATGGGGAAGAGGCAGTCTCAGCCCAATGCCAGAAATGGCTTGAAAGGTCAAAAGCAGACCCTTGAATTGAAATGGACAGCCCATGCAGCTTGAATAACATGCGCTCTATCAGAGAAAGGCTGGGCCAGTTGTTAAGGTTTGGCGGGGCGGGGGGGAGGGTTGTCTTGTGCACCAAAAACTGTAGAGCCCTAAGTTTCCTACCACCAGGGCTTAACATGACATTGGCACCCTGGAATGCTGTTCCCTCTGAAATCTCTGCAGATTGTAGGGCCCTCTGAGTGACTCTCCTGTTTACGTAGCCCTTCTCTGAATGAATGCTACATGACTGAAAATATTGTATTTTCCCATTTTGAATGTTTTTGTTAACTGATAACAGTTCTGAGATTTTTAATCATAAAATATGGCACAAAATATATACCTCAGGTAGCTCAGCTCTGCTTTTCTCTGGTACTGGATTCCTCCTGATAATTATTATGGTTGGTTGCAGAGTCAGCCAGATGTTTAGACTGGATTTGGCATTTTTGTCCATCTACAGCATCAGGTACTTCCAAGGACCTGGGATAGGCAGATGTGGTTCAATGGGGTTAAAGGTATCATCACAGGATGTAAGCTGTTCCAGGTAGAGCTTCCCGTTGCTATTGACCAATGGTGATTTTTATCAGTGCCAATGGCGTTCACAGGAGATTGCACCCAAGGTGCCTAACACTATTGGCACTATCTTTGTTTTCTAATTCTTACTGGTATTATTGTTTTAGATTTATTATAGTTGCCAATCCCTCACAGACCCTGGCTGACTTACAGTTAAAAATACAGAACCCCAAGGTGACCATTTCTTTATAACGAGGATCCATTTCATTGGAAGGAATGGAGCAACTGTCTAGTTCCTTTTTGTGCTACAGCTCCTCCTTGCAGTACATTTAACATCTACTCAGAGGCTGATCCTGTGCTTTGTCTGTTTCCTTTCAGGCCTGCTGCTGAATTTCACCGCTTCTTGGGGAGATTCACATTACCTTGGACTGACAGGGCTTGAAGTGGTCAGAAAGGATGGCCAAGCAATCTCGTTTTCTGTGGATCAGCTCTCTGCTTCTCCTCAGGATCTCAATGATCTTGTGGAGTATGTGGATGATTCAAGGACCTTAGATAAGTGAGCATCATTCAAGAAACTGGAAGCTTATGTATAAGGCAGATATAGGCTGCTACTGATAGTATTTCAGGATGATGCTGTCCATGATGGATCTCCATAAAATCTCCAGCTCCCAGGAACTTTGATATTGAAAACTAGTGGAGACTGCCTGACCATGGCACAGGAAGGGTGGTACATGCCCTGCAGGGAGGAAAGACAGTTCCAGCTCTCAGGGTTTGCAGTCAGCTAAAAAGTAATCACAACGGAAGAGAGGTTTAAATGCTATGAACTGCAGAGCAAGCGGCATGGCATGTACGTTTCTGCAATAAATGTGTTCATATCCAAATTCCCTCCCCAGCCAGTTCCTGTGCTTCCTCCTAGATTGATTGATGGGAAAAACATCACTATGGAAGATAACCACATGTGGCTCATTCCCTTTTGCCCTGGAGAAGATCACCTGGTAACCATCCATTTCACCCAAGTAGAAAATATTGCAGGGCTTCGCATCTGGAACTACAACAAATCTCCTGAGGACACCTATCGAGGGGTAAGGCCCATTGCAGAACCCTCTAGGAAACCCCAGGTGGACAAAGACAGGAGGCAGATGCCCTGGCAAAAGATTTTCTGTGCCGTGCCCGCCTCTTCTCTCTGCTCAACCTTTGGGTAGCATGCTGGGAGGTGAAGTGGCGAGTGAGGGAGTTCACTTTTAATACATTTGATAGCAGGTGACTCCAGTTTGTCAGTGGGTGCCATTTCCTGGTTGTCTGCTTTTCCCTAGGCAAAGATGGTCCAGGTGTGGTTGGACGGCTGCTGCATCTCCCCTCCGGGGGGCTTTCTTATTCGCAAAGGACCAGGCAACTGTCACTTTGACTTTGCTCAAGAGATCCTCTTCGTCAACTATCTTGTGGGGCCCATAGTTGCTCCGGCACATGAGTGGTGAGTCTGGGCAACGGATTGTCCCACTGGATGATAACGGTCCTTTCAAAATGGGTTTTGTGGCTAGTAATGATGGCATCTCGCAGTGTTATGACAGTCTCCATCCTCACTGGACAGGAGTGAAGTGAAGAAGAGAGAGCAAGGCAGCATGGAGTACGAAGCACCACTGATGCCGTGTGGATGTATCCTTCTCTGTGGAGCTGGCTTTGGCCTTGTTGGTTGTACTTCTGGGCTGGATGATGCTGGGGGCTTGCAGGCTCTCTGCAGGCTATTCTCCTATAGGGGGTGTCCCATTTCATTCCCAGCTTCCCTGGGTGTGCCCATCAGTGCCCAGCTGCCCTTCCTTGCCATTCTCCTCACTGTAGGCATCACAGGCCTTTGTTTTAAACAAGTCTGGCTTTTGTTCTTAGTGTTTTTGCCACCTGCTGTGGGTACCCAAGGAATGAAAGTGGGACGGAAGTATTTTAACAAAGACATATTTTCTCAATAACCTCCATCAGTCATCTTCCAGTTCCAGCTACTCACGAGTTGGGGTGATCCATATTACATTGGTTTAAATGGGCTGGAGCTGTATAATGAACACGGGGAGAAGATTCCTTTAAATCAGAACAGTATCCTTTCTGCCATGTAGACAGAACCATTTCTGAGGGTGCCTCCCTTCCCCTGTAGCTCACAGCCAAGCCAGAGAAGGCTGGCCAGAGCAGGGCCCCTGCAGGAACAGGGGAGCATGATCTTCCTGCCTGCTGCCAGCTGCTCCTGCTGTGATGCTTTTATGGTGCAGCTGGAGTTTTTCCTCCTCTGCCTTCAAAGGCTTCTCTTCAGGTCGAAGGAGAGCCAAGCAGGACCCCAAGCCTTGTTTGCTCCTGCAGAAGCCTCAGGCTGTGGGACTTTGCATTGCAATGGGACTGGGAAACCATCCAGGCCAGATGCTCTCCTTGATGCCCTTTTTCAGACATTGCAGCTTTTCCTGACAGCATCAATGTCCTGGAAGGAGTCTGTGGAGATATTCGAACACCAGACAAGCTCATTGATGGTGTGAATCACAGCAATGACGGAAGGCACATGTGGCTTGCACCAATTCTGCCAGGGCTGGTATGCTTCCCTCTTGCATTCTGTCACGTACACTGCCCAACAGTCTGTCTGAATGACCAGGAGAACAGCTACCCCAACGGCTGATGGATGAGTCTCTAATTGCCTTATTTGGGTGCCTCCTCTGGGTTTTGAGGAAGGATTCCAGGGCTTGAAAAAATACTATATCCTCTTGGGATTTTGGGAGCAGGTGGTCTTTAAGGGAAAGAGATTGGTCTCATAGACAGCCAATTTCTAGACCGGAGTTGGCATTTTTGTCCACCTATTGAGACCTTCCCAACAGATAATGTTTGATAGTGTTAAAGGTGCCAGCATAGGATGTCAGCTGTTCCACACCAAGCTGTCTTCTGCAATTGATTTTGTTAATGCCAAAAGTGTTCAAGTGATGCTCTAGATGCCCTGGAATTGGTCCCAAGATACCTATTATTATTGATACTATCTTTGCTTTCTTTTGGTACAGTTATTTACTTCTACTTGTGGGTATTTATACTTTGTGATTTTCTCTTTTTTCTAGTCTACTGTTTCCAGGTATTGCAATGTCCATTATCCAGACATTTTTGTCTTGGTACTTATGTATGTATGATTTCTTCTGAGTGAAGAAATTTCCTCTGGCCCTCACACTTGGTTACTTGTTGAAGAGCAACAAGTCTGGTGATGTCCTGGGCAGCCTCATTTTTCTTTTTCTTTCACTAACAGGGGAGAGGAAGAGCATTGATCCACATCCAGTTTCACAGCCCAGAGCAACCTTAATCTGTTAATCAGATTTAGTTTCAAACATGTACAAAACAGTTCTGACTGGAGTTAAAATAGTCCTCACTGAGATTATTTCTCTTGGTTAAAGAATTTCTTCTCTGCTTCATTCCTGGTGGTAGGTGAATCGAGTTTACATTATCTTTGACTTGCCAACTACCATTTCCATGATCAAGCTATGGAATTATGCAAAAACTCCCCAGCGAGGAGTCAAGGAATTTGGAGTAAGTGCCTGTTTAGAAACATCTTGAACCTCTAATTCAGCATCCATTCAGCGAGAGAGAGAGAAGGCTCATGAAGCAGCAGGGCTTAAAATTGGGGCCAGGAGTTGGGGGTCCTTTGGGCTCCAAGCCATCTGCCTCGTTTGGGATCTCAGTGCACCTTGGGCCTCTTGCAGAAGGTGCAACTTCATTTCTGTGTGATGACAAAACCTTCCAACTTTTTACCCCCTCTTTTTGGGACCCAGCTCCTTGTGGATGATTTGCTGGTATACAACGGCATTCTCGATGTGGTGAGCCACCTGGTCCCTGGCATTCTTCCTACCTGTGAGCCTGTCGTTCCCCATCACACCTTCCTCTTTACGGAGGACGAGAAGATCTGTCGACAGGAGAGGAGCACCATGGTTAGGTGTGTGGGTACATTTGTAACACTTTCTCTAGGGAGCAGGTGATCATTTTCAGCTTACTTTCAATCCCTGAGTAATAATAAACATCAGTAACATAAAAAGACATTTTGCCTGACATATGCTTCGTCTGACAATTAGATAAAAGCAAACCATAGATAAGTAATTTGACAAGCATGATCTGATGTGGGCTTTTGTGAGAGATTTCTATGCTAGATACTACTTTGACTCAAGAATGTTCCTGTGCCAAACCCATCTGCTCTTTCAGCTCCATGTTCCTTTTCCTGATTTCCACTCAGGACCTGGGTGCAGGGGGGACAAGAGCCACAGTGGTACACAGTCCCCATCAAACTGGGAAGGGAGGGCAGAGTCATTATTTGAGAGCGGAATGGGTAGGGAAGTACGGTTTGCAGATAGCTCCACTCTAAAATGACCTTGAATGTTCAGGAAGTCCACTGAACTTTTTGATCCTTTTGGCTCAACAGCAAACAAATGGAGGACCAGGAGGTGCGGCTGACAAATGAGAGCCAGCTTATATCCTCTTCCCGAAAGAAGCAACAGGGAGCTGCTGATCCAGGTTTGTCCACCCTCACTGCCTTGGTTAGAAGGATGGGAAGGGTGCCAGTCTGGTTGCCTTTCCTGCAATGGCTGGAGGTTTCTTCAAACAGGTAAAGACATAACAGCTGAGGCCACTCCTTTCTTCTCTCCCCCACAGCTCTTCGTCCTAAAACCTGCATTCAGGATAAAGGACCATTGCGGAGAACTAGACAGTGAGGAAAGAACAGGGTGGCCAGCCTTCTACTGCCCGTTTGTTGCCCAAGAAGAGAGGGCAGCCTGCACCACTGGCACCCAGTTCCCAACCGGAATCATGAGGGGGAACTCTGGGTGGGAATGAACTGGTTGTTGGTGCTGTTGAGACCATTGGAAGCACTTGTCACTTGCAAGTTGATTATAGTTCTTTTTGCTTGTCCTTCTCACAAGAGGCTTTGGCTGAACTCGAGCAGGCTTGGATGTGCGCTGTGGAAAGAGGATATGCAATAGCCCAGGCTGGTTCACAAGCTGGAGAGGAAGGGAGCTTTCTGTAACTTCCAGGAAGCCTAAGGGGTGCCTTTGCTAGTGGGGGGAGAAAAGAAGGGCCAACATGAGTGCCATTAGGACCCCTTTCCCCTTGTGCGTATGCTTCACTGACATGCACATCATGTATTTTCCCTGCAGTTTCAGAGAAAGATCTCAGCCCCTGTAGAAATTAACAGCATCAAAGCCCGGAGGTGTGCCACCTTCAGCAGCCAGCCCTGCAATAACTACAGTGGCTGCGGGCTGGAGTTGTAGCCGAATGTGACTGAGAGAAAGACCAGCTACAAGTCCCATGGCCAGGTGCTCAATTGCCATGAGTTGCCCAGTTTCTAAGGTGGAATGAGCAGAGAGGCTTGGTACTTTTCTTGGCAATTCTTACAGGGTTGCATTCTATCCTTGGAGGCATCTCCTGAAACCAAGCCGGAAGGCAGAAAGTGGCCTAGGTCTCCTTGAACAGCAAGTGCCTTATTTAAAATGTTCCCAGTTGCAGCCTATCAACTGCTCGCAAGTACCAAATTCTCATGGTTGTGCGATTCTCTTTACTGTTTGTCACACAGTACACACAAACCCAGATTACATACAAACACAGATTATTTCTTTTTGTCTCATTAGCCTATTAACCCCATTGATTTGTGCCCTCTTGGGTAGCACAGAGGGTGCCCGGGGAGACTGCCATCTGATTTTGGAAGAAGATGGAAGCCTGGCAGGCCAATAGCTACAGAAGCTGTGAACCTCACCTTTAGGCTTACTGGCACCACCACTGTGACCCGTTTCTGCCATTTGGTCCTGCAAAGAATGAGGATCCGTGCCTTGTCTCTTCAACTGAGTTGGCCCAGCTCTGCTCTCTTACCACGGCCACTTTTGTAACTTGGCCTTGGCAGAGCTTTTGCTCAGCCTTCACAAGCATTGTCTAAATGCCCAGAGAGAAGTATGAGGGCACAACTTAATATATCCTCCCCCCACCCACCCCCAAAAAAGATCTGGACCTATTTTGAAGGACCACAGGTTTATTTTTTCTAGATGAATATTTCTTTGGCAGACAACTCATCTCTGCTTGCAACAGAGATGGTGCCTTGCACATGGTATGCATTGCTGGGTTTCATGACATGCATTTCACTTGGCGTTTCCGTCGTAGGAGCAACTCTGTGGTTTTAGGTTAGCCTCAGAGTGAGGTTGCAGAAGAAGTTGAACCTCAGCCCTTGTTGAGCATTTTGTTGTTGTCCATTTCCCTAACATTACATGAGATCATTCTTGGTCCCTAAATGTTGCTGAAGTAGACTGAGAATGGGAAGAGATTATGAGTGGTTTTTACTAACAGGGCTTAAAGTAATTTTTATAGCCTAGCAAGGGTTATTTTCCCCCATATGTCCAACAATAGTACTAAAACTTCTCAGATAAAATAAAGAATTATGGTTGAGAACAGGATTGGAAAGATCCAGTTTTGTGACAAGATTGATTGCTTAGTGCTAAGAATAAATTCCTGGCTTTGAAACAGTATTTACCCTTTTCATGATTTCTACTGCAGTCACCCGATGCTAAACATTGGGCTGTGTATGGTTGCTCTCTGGATCCGGTGTATGAACAAACAAATGATCCTGTGTATCCAATACAGAAAAGACTTTAATAGAGAATTGATTACATTGCCTAAGTAACAAGGAAAGGTTTCTACCGTTCTTCCCCATTCATCCTGCAGCATTTCACCTTTGTTGTCAGGTGTCAGCCAGGCCTATTCTCAGCGGCTATTTACAGCTCCCACAGCTGGCAACACTCCCGCTTCCAGTCAGTTAACTCCTGGCACCTCTGGACCATCCCAGCACAGGAGTGGCTTGAGAGGAGTCAAGGCCACGCCAAAGGATGGATTTTAAAAGCCAGCCCAGTTGCTCAGGAGCCTTCCCTTGGGAAGCCCAGCAGCCCTGATGCCTTCATATGGCACTACTGAACCTCGTGTACCCTGAAAACCAGCTGAAGATTAGTTAATTATATCATGTTTACCCAAGAAATTGGCCTGAGTACACCACAATCCAATTCACTGTATGTAGGCACATAGTTCGAGCAGACACATTTCAAGCCAATGAAGAGGCCTCAAGTTTCTTATCTCTTGCTCTTCCCCTAATATTTCAGCACATGAGGAAACAGTGACAAAGGATCCGTTCCTGTACACAGTGAGAACAAAGGTGTTGCATAGCTCAAACTTAAGACAAAGGCAGAGGAGGTGCACCACTTCCTATTCCCCAGGACAAAATGCATCTGCCAGGGCCTATTGCTAAGATGAGAACAGTTCCAGAAAACTCCTAAAACACACTAACCAGCCATCACACATAAAATGTTCCTGTCCAGATAAAGATGATCTGGTGCATCTTGCTTCTGAGATCTAAGAGAGCATATACTCAAATCTCCCTGCTATGTAGATCAGCAGCACAAAAGAGGCAGCAGTGGTGAAGAATCAACATATATTTGGGCAGCCCTCAAATTCTCCAGTGCTCAGAAGCTTCTCAGAGGTCAGTAGTCCTGTGGCCTCTTCTAGCGGTATTGTTTCTGTAAATGGGAACAGTGCCCCACTGGCACCATTGTAATCCCTGCACACTGCAGAGCTAGCAGATGCTTCGTAGGAAATACAAGTTACAGAGAAAAAGGAGACACACTTATTCCTGCCAGGATTTACTAGGGAGCAAACCAGAAAGTCCCAGATGGAAAGAAGGAAACTGCCTGTTGTGGAAGTCAGAAGCTAAGACTGATCAAGAGATTAGAGCCAGGAGAAGAGGGTGCCGTTTTGATCCACTCCTTAACACGCACTTACTTCCTTGATTTGACTGAATCTAGCTTCAGTAACTGCCAAGAATGAAACTCCACTTTCAGCAAAGCAAGGCAGAGCTCCTTCCTGATCTCTTCCGTACAAAAGTCTCCCGTCTCTTCCACATCAGGATAGAATGTCTCCTTAAGCCTCTTTACAGTACAGCCCAAGCTGAGGAGTTTCCTTACAAAAAGGCACCAGACCTTGGCTGCTCTTGCCATCCCACCGTCCCTCCTACCCTTTAAGAAATTGCTGCTCGTCATCAGTGCATTTCTGCTATCAGTCTGCAAGTTCCACCTATATTGTCAGGTTCTCTCTTCTCAGAATATATTCCAAGCCAAAAATACAGGACAACACAGTATTGGAGTCGTATTATTTACAGATGCATTTAATAAAGCACTTACCCAAAACTTCTGAACTACCATGATGGACCCACAACCTGTCTTCTTTCAGAATTTTTGTTGCTGTTTTGCTATGTTTGAAATGCTCAACAGTTACTTCATTTTTCCAAGGAGCCCTTCTTTCCCTTTAGTTATCTGCAGATAGTGGCAACGTGAACATCTTTTAGAATCAAAACTGTCTGTGGAAGACTGTTTAGCTTGCCTTCTGGACCTTTCTGACAGGGAAAGGACGAATACCCCACTAACCTTGGTTGAAGCAGTTATTTCTTTGGCTTTCTGGGATCCCAGATGACTTAGAGCCAGCAAGCTACCCCGTTTGCCATGAATAGAAGCTTCAAGGTAGCGAGCTGCATTCTTCAAGAGGTGGTGCACAACTCCGTCCTCAATTTACTTTGGTGACTGAACATGACAGACCTTGGCACCATAAAATGGCCAAGCTCTTTCCCTCTCCAAGACCATCAGTGTGTAAAACTGAAGTAAGTAAAATAAATACTCAAGAACTTTTTGCACTTTTGACATGGGAAAGAGCTATTCTCAGTGGCAAGAGAGGGGAAGAGAGGTGGGATATAAATCTAATGAAGTCAAATTCAAATTCAGGTGGTGCTACTGCTCTTATCTGAAAAAGTTGCATTTAACTCTGCAGGTCCCTTCTGGCCAGAAACCTAAGGCGATCAACAATCTCCATACTGAGAGCAGAACCCAGGAAGAAATCAAAGGACTGTAGCTGGCTTAGCACTGTTGGTTATTTTTGATCCTTGAGGAAAATGCCATCACCCAAACAAAGTTCTTTCTAGCAGCTGTCTGCCTGCTGAGGCTTGGCATTAAGCGCAATCCACTTAGCATAGGGAAAACAGAAACTAGGATTCAAAGGGTGACCTCAGATTATTCATTTATAGGGAATATAAATTGACACATTTTTCTGGAAGCTCAATTGAAAGGAAGGAAAGAAGATGCATCCAAATGAGTGCAGCCAACTCCTAGAACCTATTTATCACATATACCGTTGGTAATTCCCAATCCTGGTGTTTAGGAATGCAATCACAGTATGCTAGGCAAAAAAAAAAAAAGGTTGCCTTTGTAATTGCACTCTGCAAAGCACACAGCCCTGTTTTCCTCCCTGAAAAGCATGGCGGGCAGCCTGCGTTGCTGCGCCTTCAGCCCATGCTGGAAAAGGAGCTTGCGCACTGTGGTGCTGTTTGGCACAGCTGTGGTGGTACATTCAAGAAAGAATGGGGTACAGAAAAGCTCCTTTGGGCCACCAATTATTGGGGTGCATTCAGTAATTGGGGGGGGGGGAAGCTTATACTCTAAATTTTAACGGAATCAGCTGACCCCAAAAAAGAGGGAACAGTGTCATCTTTAGGCTTCAATTCTGGTAGTGAAAAACTGCCAAAGGACTTTATACTTTTAAAGTAGTCCAAGTTTGTCGACCTGAAAGCGTTTTTATTTTCAGGTTATCTGAGCTTGTAGATAAGTCCCTATTCATCTTTCCATATTAATACTACAGATTTATGATTGGATTTCTTTTCCTTCAGTGGGCTGATATTTCACTAGAGTATACAGGAATCAGCATATTGTGCCAAATAAAAGAGTCTGTCATTTCCTCAGAAAAAGGCTACATGGCCGAGGGCTTATCTTACTCCCACTTGTTTTGACATCTTGTAACAAACAAAGAGCTATGACTCAAATACTGCACGAGTTAATCCAGATCCCACTGGATGTGTTATCATCCCCTTTGGGGCCAATTCTGCTGAGGGACAGGCTGGCTCCTGCACATAGACAGGTAAACTGACGTGGGATTATGGTAGTAGGACCCCCCAAAGCAGAAAATAAAGCAGGGCAGGCCCAAGTCAGGCCTTGCTACCTCCCCTCTCTATTGGCAAAGGTAAAAAGAGGGATCACTAGGGCCAAAACTGGCAGCACCAACACATCTGACTGGCTGAGCAAAGAGGGGCTGTACACTACCCGCCCCCTTCTGATCTGCCGGGAAATGGCAAGTCCAGTGTTCCAGAAAGCACAATGGCACTTTAATCTGATTTTGGCAAACAGCAGCTCAGCTGCTTCTTTAGTAAATGCTGAACTCCAAATGAAATCTTCCCATTCCCCCCTGTTCCAAGATGACCATTCCTTCCGGCCCCCGGTATCTCCTTTGAACAGTTCTTGGTGTCAATCACAGAAGGTAAGCAAGCATGCAATTGTCCGTGTTTACATATAAAAGGTGGGTGCTGTACACACTCACACACCTATTTATCCACTCTGCTTGGAGGTGCAAAGGAAGCTGATGAGAAGCAAAAATGAAGTAACCACAGCTTGTCCTTTAAATGTATTCCAATACCAAATCTATACCGTTCCTCCTCAGTCCAGAGAGGAGCCCAGCAGAGTCTGTCTGAAGGCACTTGATGTCTCCTCTCAGGAAAAAAATAAACATTTTAAGGGGAGTGAAAAAGAGAGGCCAGAGCCTGGCATGGCTACGATCCTCTCCAATTCAGGTGCCCAAAGAAATGAGTAACAACTGAGCCAGGCTGTGCCACTTCCTGTCACCCCTCCGTGCAAGAGAAAAGGCCGGTTGGTGAGAGCTCAGTTTTCTCACGGAGAAGAATCGATGGGCATCACACACTCCGGGAGCTGTTCAGTTTGGTCAGTTCGTTGGCCTCCTCTGGCCCAACCTCCTCACAGTCACCCTTCTCACCAGCTGCACCAAACTGAAGGCGACTGTCTAATTTAATCAATTCTTTGGGAAACTTCTTGGAGCGGGGAAGCAAATCTTTGAGCTCTATGTCGGGGGGCATCTTGTCCAAGTTCTGTACAGAAGGCACCAAATTGGTGATCTCATCAGTTGGAGACCGCCCGATGCTGCCATCCACTTGAACCCGAATGTCTGGAGAGATAGACAACTGATGGTGGGGCACCACCCCGCTCTCCATGCATTTCGGATAGAGGAAAGTCTTCATTTGGCCTTTGCCCTTCACGTTGACTGTCCCACGGTAATCAAAATCATACCCCATTTTGTGAAGAATGCGGTAGCTCTCCTCACTCACCTGGATCCGGCACTCAACTCCCGTAGTGTCCATCCTGCTTGCTATGTTCACAGTGTCCCCCCAGATGTCGTACAAGAGCTTGGTGGTGCCGATGACCCCAGCTGTCAGGGGGCCATGGTTAAAGCCGATCCTCAGCTTAAAATTGAACCACAGCATGTTGTTATTAAAGTCATCCACCACACGCATCATTTCTTTGGCAAATTCAAAGAGCGTCTGCAGATGGGCATGAGGGTTGCTGCTGTCCTGGCAGTGGGAAGCATTCAGCCCAGACGCAGCCATGTAGGTGGCCCCGATGGTTTTGATTTTCTCAATATTGTTGTAGTCAGGCTTGCTTAGCAGCTCATCAAAATCTCCAATCAGTTCATTCAGGACGCGGTAACATTCCTTGCCTCCTTCGTAATTCTCCTCGTAGAACTCACTGAAGTTCACAATGCTGGCAAAGATCACCCCTCCGCTGTCGTGGTTTTTGGAATAGCTTTGGGACACTTTCAGCTGCTCGGCCACATGGTAGGGAATGATGTTCCGCAGGAGCCAGTCCGCCTGGTCCCTCATACTTTGAATCTTGGTACGGTGAAGATCAGCTTCCACATCTCCGTGATAATGGAGACGGTAACTCACCTCAAACTCCCGATTTAAGAACCAAACTAAGACAAGGAGAAGGAAGAGGCCCAAAACCACTTCCAGGCCAATCAGATCTGCCGGCCTACTGAAGTCCTCTGACGCAGACGTGTTGCAGGCATTCTCTACGAAGCTGGGAGAGGAACAAAACAAAAAAGGGAGTGCATATTTTAAAGGTAACTTCAGATCATTCTGTTTGGGATCTCAATCAGGTGCTGTTAATCATTATAATCTAGCTTTTAGGTGAACATGTATCAACATTTAAAGATGCTGTGTCTTGGCACAGAGGGTACATGTAAAGCTGGGATGTGCTAAAATATAGCCTTTGCTCTGAGCAAGTGGCATCGGGCATGTGGGCTGAGGGCAGGCAGCCCAATGCAATATTTTTTTCCAAGTCAAACTCCGAAGAGCGTTGTACTCATTGTAAGAACATCTAATTTTGATACGTATCTTGATACATACAGAAACTGTCCATCAGCTAAGATCATTACAGCTTCTCTCTTAGCAGTTAACAGAAGAGACACATCTGCCCACACTGCAAGTGAGAGACCTGTGAATATATAGGTATGACACCTTAACAGCACCTGGCTTTATAATGTTATTGCTCTATAAAAATATTGGGCTTGGAAATAATCCATCTCACTGCTTCAGAACTTAGATGTACTCTGAGATTCACAGAAAGGAAACCCGTGGTTCACAGTCCAAATTTTAGCCTCTTCAAAACCTTTTTCGTTTTGGTCACAACTTCTACTGACTCTCAGCTGGCAGCATGATCCTCGGATCCTTAAGAGAATATACGCCAAAGACTGGAGACTGAAATGCAATGAAGCCCAATAGCTGTTAAAAACCTACCTTAGGTTCCTTGATGAAACAAGGTTTGAATCCTCCAAGACACTGGAACAGAAACGTAAGAGACTCACATTACCAACAAACCAACAGTCTGGACCAAAACAAGGGCAACTATATACCACCACTGTAGTCACAAAGTAGGACTTCTTCTCTCACTAAGTTGCTAGTCCCTGTGATGCATGAACCCACCAGCCCCCTTTATATTTTTCCCTTCAGCACTTAGCCACCCTTCTAGGCAAAACCGGCAACAATTGTGGCACTTCTCTTGAAGCAAGCAGACTTCATTCCAGCATCCTAGGACCTTTCCTGGATAGGGCAGCCTGATCTTCATTAGAATTGCAGTGGATTTGTCTTGGCTCACCTGTCAGGACACCAGGACACGTACAGGAGGAGGATGAGGATCCCTCCAACAAGGGTAGCCAAAGAGGATCTCATCCAAGAGCTGAGCTGGCAAAAGTTACAGTACTGGACTATTGTGATGAGAACTGCAGAACACATAAACATGGTGGACTGCAACAAAAGAAATATTAGTCAGAACAATGGAGGAAATTACAGCAAAGAAGTTGCACTTTTCCTCAAAAAAATCCCAAAATTAAAATAAGCGACAAGATTAGAACAGCCACAGAATCTTTTGTCCTCCATGGATTTGGCTAAAAGTCATACTTAAGGCCTATCACTTCTGTGCCTGGCAGAAAATGCCCAATTTCGCTATGGGTTCGGAGGAGAGAAACGGGGTGGCTCTGCCATGCAGATTCCTAGGATAGTCGGAACACAGGCTGAAATACTATCACCTAATCCAGGGAAAAGTTCACTAAAGGCAGGCCATCTTGAAATCAGAAGCCATTCTTAAACTTCTTCTTCTTAAACAGGAGTAGTCCAGGGAATTGCAATAGACCAAATTTGGGTGGTAGATAAACTGCAATGTGCGGCTCCCGCTCCCTCCTCCTCTAGGCTCCCGACTCTGGGAGCAAAGCTCTGACTGAGAAGCAGAGTCCTTTGGGACTAAGCTAGTTGACTGGGATGGGCAAAGGGGGCCACTTCCCCTTCTGGCTACCCTGGAAAACACGTCTCTGCCTGTGACCTGGTATTTAGACCCAAAGCTTCCAATGACCAGAAGTAGGGTTAACCACCACCACCACCCACCAAAAAAATTCTCACTCGGAAGCTCTGCTTGCCCACCAAAAGCTGGTGCTGAGGCCAACGTACATAGAGGTTGGTTCCAAACTCAGAGGTGAAGTGTGAGAAGACCGCAAGAGCAGGCAGAGAGATCAGAACGGCTCCAATGAAGTGTCGGGGCAGCCACCCAGCAATCACTTCCAAGAGTCTCTTGGTGCAGACCATCATATCCTCCAGGAAGAAAGCCATCCTGGAAACCGTAGAGACAGCTGCTGAGCTTTCCCTGCTGCCATCAGCCTCAAGAGAACGCTCTCTCCCCCCACAAGCAGCCCATCAGTGACAGCAGAGCTTCCCCTCTTCCAAAATCAGGACAGCCCCTCTTTCTCTGGGTGTGGGGGCATGAAAGAGGAGAAGTGACACTGGAAGGGGCCACAGCCAGCTCCAGCTTCTCTACAAGGGGGTCTGCTGGGATCTCTTTCTCATGCATGGGGGGGGGGGGGTGGCATTTGCAGTCACCTGTATCCAACAAGGGAGCCCTGATAGGGAGGGAGGGAGGACAAGTGCAGCATTTGGCTCACCTGATGGAGATGGTAAGAGAGACCACCTCGAGCAGGACGGCCACGACTGCCACAGCCACGGCTGCAGGAGGGGGAGGAGAGGCCACCACCCCGTGTTTCAGGAAGCAAGCGATGGAGAGGATGAGGAAGACGGTGGCGGACAGGCACACGTCCAGGAGCGAGCTAAAGGTAGCGCTGGCAAAGGTCTTCACGGGGACGCTTCTAACGACCTGGGGGGAGCGAGGAAAGCGATGTTGGCTGACCACACACGGGCTTCTTCTGAACACAATGCCAAGCAGGGAGATCAAAAGTCACCCAACTGTACACTTTTTGGTTTGATTTCAGAATCTAATCCAGAGATGGACTCCACTCTTTACAAAGGTTCTCTGCACTCTACTTTAGAAAAAAATTACTAAAATACAGCAGCAGTTTTTAGAGTAAGTTTCTAAAAGACCACCAGAATGACAACAATCAGCAAAAGTGAGCACAACAAACCGAATCTAGATTCTTAAGAGGAAATTATTCTCAAAACCCCTTTAGGAGAAACCAGACCTTCATAACTGCTCCTTGACACAAAGTTATTACAAAAGTCATGGATTGTTACTTAGGACAGCTGAGAGATATTTATGTTTAAAACCAAACCATCTAGTGTATAAACCCTGTTTTTAATTGTCTATCTTTCAATTATCTTTGTATACAAACAGTGCACATTTGCCCACTCTATATGGAAAGATAGGGACAAAACTTCACCCATGCCAAAAGCAGGGACAAAACACACTTCTCTCCCCAGTTAACATGGACAGTTAAAATAAACATAAATTGTTTTGGCATTTTATTTATTTATTATTTATTTATTTAGATTTATACCCTGCCTCATTTCCCCAGTCAGGAAAAGTCACTGTGTTCCTCAGATACTATCAGCATGCGTGTGCCTGCATGCACACAGAACCACACACACAAAGCCTTACCTCTTCTTGGTAGCTGCTCCGGTAGGCCATCTCCAAATCATGTTCAAGGAAGTTCAGGCTCAACTTGTTAATGGGTGGCTTAAAAAAATAGTCTTTCATCAAGCTGAGGGAAAAGATTCATTTTAGGAAAGTTTATTCTCCAACAAAGAAACAATGATTACCCATCCGCCTTCAATAGATCACTGAAACACAGGCATCTCTACTGCATACATCATTTTCTTTTCCTTCTGCTCTACTGTGGCTGGTTCTCAGAGAGACTGCCTGGACAAGTCCCTGTAATTTTCGTGACATTGGCAAACCGCTTTTCAGGAGTGGTTTGCCAATGCCTACTTCCTAGAGCAGTGAGAAAATGACTGGCCCAAGGTCATCCAGCTGGCTTTGTGTTTAAGGCGGGAGTCAAGAATAAGCACCCACTTCTAATCTCAGCACTGCCACAAACTTGTTGCCAAACAAAGATCACAAAGCGCCTATTCTGATTGTTGCAAACAGATCATTCATCCACAGCACAGAGGAATTAGGACAATCAGCAGCTGAACAACAACAACAACAAAACACAGAGAACTCATATCTTTCAAACATTTCAGCCAGACTCTTCTCTGTCAACATAAAAACTGCATAAAGGAGACCATAAGAAAAAGACCCCCTGCCTGGGCCAGAGGTCTCCCTGTTGTTGCAACTGACAAGGTATGCATAACAAGTTGGCTTGCTGTTCGCATGCTGAGATCCTGCACTCCACCAGGCCTCAGAAAAGGGCCATTCCTGCATGTTAAAAAAATTGGCAAGATTAGCTGATTTAACTGCAGCGTGTCTGTTCACAGACCACTTCCTGGACACAATACAATTTAAAAGAGAACTAGATTGATAAAAGAAAACACTGATAAAAAAATTGAGCAAATCAACCCCATTTGGTTCCTATTCCATAAGAAGCGACAAGCAGGGGGAGGGGGCTCACCAAATGGCACTCAGACTGGTGGGCCTTTGTGGAGGTCCATGTAGAGCAAAGGTCCAAGGGATGAGGATGCTTTGCCTTACCTGTCTTCTTTAATGACATCAACAAAGTGAGCATCTGTTTTTTCTCTGATATTTTTGAACCGCAATGGCAGAAGAGCTGAATGATCCAAGCTTGCTCCAACCCATCTTCCTTTCTCTTGCAACATTTCATAAAGAGATGTTTGGCTGTTGCTCAGTTTTTCCTCTTGCGGGGGACTTAAAAGTCCATTCCGAGACTTTGGGCTGCCTCCCCCGGGACTCTGATCGAGACAGAAAGGGAAAAATTAAAATGGTTTATGATTAAACCAGAGAGAATTCAGATTATACTTGTCTGTTTCTACAAGTATATTGTGGTAGAAAAATCATCTCTGTTTGAAGATGTTGTTATATTTTTGAATGTATAAAATAGCACTTCCAAGAAAAAAAGAAACACAAGGCCGATAAATTATAAGGCCGATAAATTATTAAGGATGTTGCTTTTAACAAATTAACAACAGCAGAAAGATTTGTATCATGTCATGAATCATTTTATTATCACCAAGAGTTCCCCTTGACTGGGGAAGAGAGGCGGGGTATAAATTTAAATAATACATAATAAAATAAATGTCTAATCCCAAAGGTGGGCTCACACGAGATACACATTTTTTACAGTAGCATTGGGTCAGCTTTCAGGGGTTCCTCTGGTCAGGGCAGAGGCCTTCAGCAAACAGGAATCTGAAGTCAGCTTTCTCCAGCTCTTTATGCTCAGAAAACAATCTTTAGAAAAGCTATAGAAAATGCATTTTAAACCAAATCTCTTTAAACCAAAATTAAATAAAGTACAATTTATCTTTTCAGAGTTTCAGGCTAAAAAATTTAGGAATTTAAAAACAGCCATATTACCAGGGGCTGAAGTTCCAACTCTTAAAAGAAAATTCTTAAAATTCCTGTACAGCACTGAAAAATTAAAACAAAAGGAGTTACATCAACCCAATTAATGGGAAGGCAAAAGAAAATGCATTATAAGCAGCCCAACTTACAAGATAGCAAAGGGTTTTTTTTAAAAGTATCCAACTGTACATCACGGTGCTCTTCCAATCATCCTAGGGACAAATGTCATACCTAGGGGTCCTGAGAATAAGAAAAGGATTTGGAACCATCTGGACTCAAGGACACCTAAGCGAGCGACTGCTGGAAGGCCATCTCATGCTAACGTTTTACTTGCACCCTATTTGAGTCTGTCTCATCTCATGACCAACCTGCATCAGCTTCTGCCCTGTGGATGAATGAAGAGAATAAGTTACCTTCGTGGTGGTCTTATGGTCCTCCTGGCATCCATTTTGAACCGCTCCTTCCTCTGCACTCACAGCACAGCCAGAGGAAAATGTAACACTGCATGAATGGCAGATCTGCAGACAAAGAAACATACTCTGGGGTGAATTCCTCCTTTCGTCCCTGGCTCCCTCTACTGCGGGTGTCTCTATGCTCTTCAAAATGGTACATATTTTGTGTAACTCCTGGGGTGCTATCTAGTCTGCACATGACACGTTTTCCTCCCTTAAATGTTTCAGAACAAAATGAAAGGCACTTGAGCATGGAAAGAAATTATTGTGCATATGAGAAGAGAGTTAGCATTTAGCAGCTCTGTCTTTTCCCCATCTCACATCTCAACCTGATTTTAACAGATCAACAGATTAAACCAGTTGTAATATTTCTATACATATTAGAAAAGCAAATACTTGTTTTTTGTAACAAATGCTCTTAAACACCCTTTGCAAAGGCAGAGCCATCCAAACAGTTATGGTCTTTTTCCTACTTGCATTTAATGATTTTGTATCATTCACTCTACCAAGGCTGGCAACCCTGATCCCTGCCCCTTTATGCCAGCTGCTTGTTGACTCTTTCTCAGAAATGCTTAGAGCAGCATTTTTCAACTTCTGCAATTAACAATGCAAGAGCTCCTAAACTGGGTGAGATTTAAATCAAGCCCCGCACAGCCAACTCATAATCCACACGTTCTCATGTTATGACTTCCAGAGCAAAAAAAAAAAAGCAATTTATGATTTGCCTTCTTAGAGGATCAGTAACTGCCGATATAAGTTTTCAAGCTTGGGTAGGTTGTGAAAACAGGTTTCTAAAAATAAATCCACTGAAATGTACAGAATTTGCATTTGTCAAACCTTATTTTTTTCGAAGTACTTGAATGTTTTTGCTAAATCATCCACATTCTCCGATGAAGCTCCCTGTGGCTTGCTTCCATCTCCTGCTTCTAGGCCTGGAAGGAGGAGCATCTCTGAGCAACTGCAATGGATCTCCTTCTTTTTCAAGCCAGAGATCAAGTATGTTTTCAAACCTACAGGAAAACTACAGTTAACACATCTGCTGTTATTCTTCCACTGTACACTTCCCTCAGCTTACCTACTCCTTTCTGCAAAAAGCTGTTTACTACAGTTGGCCATCCTACATCCCTTGCCATCACAACCTGCAGAGTCAGTTGAGAAATGACTCGTTTCTCCTTTAGAAACAGTCAAATCCACTTTTTAGCAACAAATTTGCATTTTATAAAGTGCTCAGCCAAAAAATACAGTAGTAATTTATTTCTCATTCGCTATTTTTCTCTTTATCTTTTTTTTAAATAGGATTGTGAAATATATCCCAGCAGTATTTTAGAATTTTTAAATACTGTACATACTTTGGTTTTACTTAAGAGCACTGTTTTTTAGTGTCACTGTGAATATTAACTTCCAAAAGGCTTTTTGTACCAAATGATCGAACTTAAAAAGACCAGATTGGGAACAGCTTTGTGTCATCTGCAAACTGCGTCCCTTCCATCCTCTCACCTGGGTCATTTCTGAAGACCCTGAAGAGCAAACGGGCCCAAGAAAGAACCTTGAGGTACTCCACTACATGCTTCCCTCCACAGTTGTTACTTCATAAGGACCACATGCTGAGTGTGGTCGGGCAGCCAACTGCAGACCCATCTGGTAATGGCATATAGCACGTCCCACACTGTTCTCTCTTATCAAATAGTTGGCTGTCTTGTACTCTGTCCAATGCCTTACTGAAATCTAAATCTACTACTACATCCACAGCATTCCCTTAGTGTGTGGAAATAGGGCCTCACTGCTGAAGACAGATTTTTGTGTACTTTATAGCTTTAGTCTCACCCACTACTCACATTTATCTCAATACTCTGTGCTTTTATTTAAGATGCCTTTACTAATCGTGGTCTGTGACATTAATAAAAATTGATACTAAACTGCTAGAAGTTGATCATATACCAACTTCTAGAAATTTACAACATTCATATAATCCTAAAAACTGTCTCCCCAAAAGCTGGCATCAAAAGCAACTTTTTTCCTTGCTCAACAATCTTATGGAAGAGCTCAGTCTTAACTGCCCTCCAGAATACTGTAGGGTTTTTTTTCTTACAGAGTGATAATTTCTTTTTACCAAACATCATGTGACTTACCTGCATAGGAATAAAAGTATATTTTTACTATGAATATGTACATTGTAGCATTAAGTCACATGTCACAAACTATAAAATAATCAATTAAAATTCAATTTGGAAACTAAAAGACCTTGCAGGTACAATTCATACCTCCCTCATCTTTAGTATCTCTTCAAAGAAGGCAGAGGCACCACGTTTACATGGCAGGTTTCATGTAAAATATGAAATTGATCCAAATTTGGTGACATTAGCACAAGAGAGGGAAAAGGTTAACTTCCAAAACAAATCAATTCATTAAGAAACAAAAATGAGAAATACCTTTTAGCTGATCTGCAACCACGCTCTGACCCACGCGCTCCGTCACCTTTCCATCCTCCATTTCATAGCGATCATCCAAATATTTTGCAGTAGCCTCTGAAATATGGACCTTCCCAGCGACGCCCAGTTGTTCCATTAAGTTAGCTAAATTGACATCATTGGACCAGACATCAAACTTAAACCTCCTCATTCCCAGAATGCCACAAAGGACCGTCCCGGTGTGCACGCCGACCCTCATGTTCACCATCTCTTTCTTCTCTTGGCAAAACTGCTCAATGGCTTTGATCATGCCCAAGCCCATCTCAATGCAGCAGTAGGCGTGATCCGCACGGGGCTCGGGACACCCCGCCACACAGTAGTAGCAGTCCCCCAGAGTGCTTATCTTCTCGCACTTGGTGTCCTCGCAGAGACGATCAAAGCGGCCAAAGAGGTCGTTCAAAAGCCCCACCAGGGCGTGGGCAGATTTGTTGGCGCTCATTTTGGTAAAGCCCACAATATCGGCGAACAAAATGCTGACTTGTTCTATCTGCTGCATCTTGAAGGGGCGAAAGACGATGGGGGTCTTCTGAATGGACGGTTTCTTCTTCCTGCTTTTGGGGCTGGAGGCCGAGTGGCGCTTGACGGAGGAGTTCTCGCTGTCCTCGTCCCCCTGCTTCATCAGGTCGTCGGCGATGATCCTGGGCATGACCGAGTGGATCATGCGCTCCTTCAGGGCCTTCTCCACCTCCAGGTCCTTCCCGTGCATGATGGACTGCCCCACCTTGAGGAAGGTGCTCCTGGACCGCACCTCCGACATGATGAAGAGGTGCACGCCGGTGGCGTGGATGCAGAGGTGCAGCAGGGCTTTGCCCAGCAGCTCCCAGGCGGCCAGCCGCTCGCCCGGCGGGGCCGCGAAGCAGCGCTCGTCGCGGAGGCTGTAGCCCAGCGCCTCGAAGAGCGCCGAGCAGCCCAGGCCCAGCAACAGGCTCAGGTAGAGCGGCAGGTGCGGCACGGCGTAGAGCAGCAGCAGCGCCGCCACGCACAGCGAGAAGCTGCCCACCGGCGACAGGCACGGCGGCCGCGCGGCGCTCCCGTTGCCCCCGGCCGCCGCCGGCAGCTGCGTGGCCAGCGGGAGGGTCAGCGCCAGCAGCGCCAGCGCCAGCGACCAGCCGGCCGGGCGGCGCCCGTAGGCGCGCGAGAAGGTGACCAGCAGCGCCGCCAGGCAGGCGGCCAGGAAGGCCAGCGCGCCCCCCGCCGCCGCCCCGCCGCCCCGCCAGCCCAGGTAGGCGCCCCACAGCAGCGCCGCCGCGCCCAGGTAGCCCAGCGCGTAGCGGAGCCGGCGCCGCGTCTGCGGGAAGCGGCGCTCGCGGCAGGCCTGCTCCAGGTTGCTCGAGTCGAAGCGCGGGTCCCACCAGCGCGGCGAGGCGCGCTCGAAGAGC
>JANHGC010002850.1:9975-23316 GCA_027560395.1 Boaedon fuliginosus | reverse complement strand
TCTGAGTGCTATTGCTATCCATGTTGTAAGCCGCTCAGAGTCTTTCGGGAATTGGGCGGCATAAAAATGTAATAAATGTAAATGTAAATGTAAGAGTCCTCTGATCATGCTTGGGTGACAGAACTCCCTCTCAGCAACGGCCCTGGCAGAGATGCTGCACCCAAAGCTAGCGCAGGTGTTCATCTTCCATGCTTGGAAGCATCTTAATTTTGGAAATCAATCATTTCTATTGGGGGGAAAAACGTGGGCGGGGGGAGAAACAGGCAGAACTCTTTGATGCAGAGGTAACTAATTCGCATCCTGTGAGCATTTCCTCTGTCACCAGTTTTAGCTGGACAAAAAAGGGGGTTTTGTGATCAGAGAAGGGAGGAAGTTGCAGGGGAAGGGGAAAGAGGGATTGAGCATGGCAAAATAAATGAAAAAGCTGAGTTAAAAAAACAGCTTTTGTGCTGGAGATGCTTCCTAATTCCAGTCACCTCCCTGCTTCACACGCACACACACACACACACACACGAGGTATAAGTATACCCTTGACTCTTCTGCCTGGCCTATGGATACTTTCCACACACAAAAATATCCCCACCAGTGATGAAATTGTTAAACAAATCCAGGCATGGAGGGAAAAAGAAGGGAGGCATTAATTTTGGAAGGTGATTCCCTGTTTTGCCCTGTTTATTGTGAAGGTGCCTTATTTCAAGCAAAGCTTTTGCACTTCTCTCGGAAGTTGTGGCATTTTCTTGCACAGGCCTTGCTGTCAGCCAGAGGGTTTTACCTATGGAAAGAAGCCCCAGCAATGAATTCTGGTGGGTGGATCAGCTGTGAAAAAGCCCCTGTTGGCCCTCTTCCTTGGTGGGATCTCCGTTTCATCCATTTCACTCAAAGAGAGGCAACACACCAAGAAACGTGGCTGAAAAATACCAGAATTTATTAGAAGGGCTGAAGTACATAGTGTCTCCAAATATAGACTATTACTGTGAGCCACTGAAATGTATTACACAACTATGTAATTCCTTTAAATACATCTGTCCACAATTCTGGTCAAAAGAAGCACACAACCACAGGTGGATGGTTTGGGTCTGACATTTTATCAAAGGGGGAGGATGCTCAGGCTTCCTCCTCTGAACATCCATGGACCACAAGAGCACAAATTCCCAAGCCAGGAAGGGAGAGGTGGTCACATTGGAATAGCCATCTGTTCTCGGGTCACGGGCCCCTGTAAATGGGCAGAGGGTGGATGCCTCCAGATCCAGGATCAATTACCTTCTGAGATATTTTGTGTTTCCATTGTGGAGGTCCACATGGTTGCCAAGCAATCCCAGGTCCTGTTGTTAACACAGCACAGGCACAAGTCGGCTTTTAAGCAACACGACTGGCAAGGCTCGGGGCTCCTAGGAAGAGTCAGTGGTCTTGCAGGATTCTCCTCACAACCAAACCAAGGCACTTGTCTCCCCTCACATCTTCCCTCCTGCCCAGCACACCACACATTTCCATTCCCTCCCTTTCGGCATTGCCAAGGACAGGACAACCTACAGCGGTGCTTTAGACTCAGCCACCTCTTAGCCTCCAACTCAATGCAACGGGTGAGGTTTCCCTCTGTGCAGCCTTTGAGTTCAGTGCGGGCTCCAAATTGGGTAAATCATTTAGAGTACACAGGCTGCAGAAACTTTTCATTCCATGCAACTTGCAAAACATTGATGTGTGAAAGGAACGGCAGGAGGGATATGAGGGGAATCCAGCAAGCCTAAGAACAGAAGGCTAAGGGAAATAACATATTTTAAAAAATCAAGGACATAAAGTAGGCAAGGAAGGAAAGGGCATCCAGATTCCTCAGGGAACAGGCCGCATTCACTGGGGGAATCGGTGGTAAAAGCACTTCTTCCTGCTAGAAGAGAGCAATGTTTCGGAGAGTTCTCCAAACAATTCAGAAAAAGCTCACCAAGATGGGAAACCATTGCTGAGAAGAGGAGCTAACAGAGTGGTGAGGAGGAGGAGCTGCCACCCAGGGCTAGCTGAGAGCTACCCTTTGCCAATTCTCCTAAGGCTTCTGTGGCCGGCTGCTCCATTGCTTTTTGTGTCTGGTTAAATTGCAGCTCCTGTGAGTCAAACTGGTTGTGTGCAAGAATCCTGGGTTTCTCAACTCCATGTAATGCATCCAGAGGTTATGAGGGAGGGGCCATGTTTGGCTTCCCCTGGTGGTCAGGAGGCCTTTTTGGCCTTCTGTCAACATTCTGGTCTTTCCTTCTTGCTTAGCATATGCAAGGCCTCTGCCAATTTTACCTCTCCTTGATACATTGCCTCTTTTTAAAGTAACAAAGATTAAATCGTGACAGGTATTCACAGTACTTTATTCTCTTTCCTAGGCCCACCAAGCTTCCCTGCCGTTATGACACCAGCTGCTCGCTCTGTGGCCCCCAGAAGGGCTAACAGACCTTGACTTCTTGGACAGATAAGACATAAGCTCATTCATCAACCGGGGCACAAGAGGGTCACACTGGCGGCCTGTTAGTGCTTCTTGTAGCGGTTCTTTGGAGTTTCCCCACAGCCGGTTGTGTCGCAGGAGAGGGTGCCGGGCTTCTTCCCCAGGCCGATGCTCCCGAGCAGGTCAGGCAGCTCGTGGGTGATGGCCCTCTCGATCTTCTCCAGGAAGCAGCCTCCCATGTAGGAGCACTGCTGGGCAAGCAGCTTGAAGCTGTGAATGGGGTTAACCCCAAAGAAGTCCTTGTAGGCCTCGCGGTTGGGCAAATCAAACTTGCTAACGTTGGTCTTGGCCAGGATTGTTTTAAAGATGTAGAACTTGTCTGGGTCCTCCACGATGTCTCTAAAGACCAGCTCTCCGTCACTGAAGAAAGTCATTTTGTCTTTATAGGTCTGCAAGTAGCGGTCAACCAAGAGCGCGTGGATGCGAACCCGGATGGCGTGTTGGCGGATGAAGGCGATCTTGTTTTCCAGCCGGTTTTCGATCACCTGGTTCAGGTCTTCCAGAAGGGAGATCTCCTCCTTGGAGAAGAGGTCCCGGTGGGTTTCTGCTTGGTACTCCATGGGCCAAAAGGAGCTGACGTAAACCCGGGGGGGCTCAGTAACATTAATGAGGGGGGCCAGGCTCCAGAACAGGGCGCCGTATACCCGCATGAGCTCTTGAGTAGCCAGGCTGTCTGCCTTGTTCAGAATGATCCTGATCTGAGACTCCCGCCCCTTCAGCTGGCGGAAAAGCATCTCCAGTTCCAGCCCCACATCCAGTTTGGTTGGGTCAAACACTACAAAGATGAGATCGGCTCGATCGATGAACCATTGGCAGACATCATTGAATGGGTAGCCTGCAAGAGAAGAAGGAGAACATTGTGATCTTGGAAAGGAGGAGTTGAGGGCCAGTCAGCTGTGGCTCGGAACATGGGGACAGACCAGCAAAGGACCCTGTCTCTGAGCGATTATTTGCTGGATGCAAGAAGGAGCACTTACAAAAGGAAAAAAAGAATAGCAGGTGAATTAGCCAAATTTCAAAGTCTCAGGCAATGGCTACGATGCTGAAATATTTGATTCTTACTTTAGGTAAGCTTTGAACACCTTTGAACCTTCGAGACCATCTTCTACTATCTTATACCTCCCAGCGCCCAGTGAGATCCCACAGAGTTGGCCTGTTACAGGTCCTGTCAGCTAAACAATGTCAGCTGACGGGTCCCCGATCTAAGGCCTTCTCCATAGCGGCACTGGCCCTCTGGAACCAGCTACCCGTTGAGATCCTAACCATCCCTAGTCTATTGGCCTTCCGCAGAGCTACTAAGACCTGGCTCTGTCGGCAGGCGTGGAATTGATAACCCCTGGAAGAATGATTGTTGCATGGTGTGTGATTGTATTTTGTTAATTTTATTGATATATTAATTGCTTTTAAATTTGTTTATTGTATTGTATTTTAATCTACTGTAAGCCGCCTTGAGTTCCCCTTGATCGGGAAGAGAGGCGGGGTATAAATCGAATTAAACAAACAAACAAACATTGGGATGCTCAGGGATATAAGGCTGGCTGTTGTTTAACGCCAGGAGCCACTAAGAGCATTAATTTTGGAGCTTGCTGCCTTCTAAACTGCCCCCAATCCCAGCAGGACTCTAAAGGCCATTTCCAGACACCCAAAGCCAATTCCCTCTTCCAAATTCCGTTCAGTGCACGGAAGAGCTTCCCCAGCTTGACCCCACTTTGGGCTTTCGCTTTGTAAGTAAAGCATCTGTTCCAAAATCTGAATGTTTTGCTTTGGGTATTTTTTCTATTTAACGATTTGCATCCTTTTTTCAATTCAGTTTCCTTTAAGTAATATTGAATATGGATACAAATGACTGAGGCAGCATCTTGCAATGATGGGGATAGAACCGATTTGTATAATGAACTGCTTCAATCTGGCCCTGAGGGAGTTTTTAATCACCTTTTCAAAGGTGGATTGAGATGGTAAAGGATAACATGGGCAGCAGCTAAAATGCCCACCAGAATTAACCATTCCTCCCAAGATCTGGAAATAGAAGACATGGAACTCCACCTCGCTCCTGCTGCTTCCGGTTTTCAATAATCCCAGGTGTGTCCACAAAGGTGACTCTCTCCAAGAGCTTATGAGGGATCTCAATTCCAATCAGCTTCTCCAGAAAGTTCTGCCCAAACTTCTCAAGGGGGGAGAATGAGCGGGCACTGTCTGCAGCCATTACGATCCCTTCGATGGTCTTGACTTTAGGGCCGTGCATTATGACGGTGAACTCGGAGGTGGTCGGTTCAGCCCCTGTCCGTGGAGAAAGGGAAGCAAGGTGCAGGTCAGCTACGGCCCCAGATGCTCCTTCAGAGGCGCTCTCAGAAACCCCCGCTCTTTCAAAAGGGGCCAGGTTCGCCACTCCCAAAGCTCAGTTGCTCTTTTAGAACTCTCTTAAAACTGTTAGGCCCACTGTGAGTTCTGTTTCCTAGGCCGTTCTCACAGCTTAAGAGCTAACCATCATCACATGCTTCATTTTCTTCCGGCTCCCCATAAACCCAGCATGATTTGTGGTTTGCAGATCCAGGCTGAGGTCAAGAGAGTTGTGGGTGGGGAGAGAAAGAGACACATGTAGGGTCTACTTCGGTTTCTCTCTCACAGTTTCTGGGGCTGGCATGAATTTGCCCACAGCCAAAAAAAAAGCATTCTGGCTAGTTAATTCGGTCTGCAAATGGAGGAACCTTCTGGATCGAGAGCCCTGAGGGATGGGAGGAAAGAAGGGCTACGCCTGCTGCAATGAATTGGCTCTGGGCCAGAAGTCAGAAAGTTCTGAGTCTTTTGTGGGTCCTGGCTGCCCTCGGGGGGGGGGGACACCAAATGCCAGCACCCCACCCCTCACCCTGCTACAAGGCAAAGGTCTTTGACCAGGGCAGAAGCGGGTGGGGGCTCAGCCAGCGCAGCAGGGAGAGCCGGGATGGTTGGCTGGCAAAGGGAAGGGAAGGTGTTTCCTATTGTTGGCTGGCATTCTTCCGGCTTTGCCAGCCCCGGCCAGCATACACTTCCTTCCGGATTGGACCCTCTGGCTACACTAGGCAGGAGACCAGCAGGGCACCAGGCTACCTGTGTAGAGCTGATAGGGAGTGTCGTCCAGCCCCAGAAGGTAGTTAATCATGGTGGACTTGCCAACGCTCCAGGGTCCCAGGAAGAGCACCATTGGCTTGGAAGTAATCTCTCCATCTGCAGAGGGAAGAGCAGCGATTTGGAACAAAGCGGGGGTGGCTCTTGAGGCCTTGTTTCCCTGGAACTTCTAGGGGCATCGCTTCATTAGCCTCCCGCCAGGTGTCCTTGCCCTCCCCGGGGCAACTATTCCAGGCAGCGTGAAGGCACCACAAAACCAACACTGGGGGAAAGTGAGGAAGGCACGGTGGGCTGTGGGTACCCCATGGATAGAGACCATCCTTCAGCTCTGCAGGAAGCTGGGCCTCGGCTGTGGGTGCAACAGCAGCCTCTCTCCGCCCCTCAATGACTGGACTCTGGAGAGCCCCCAGCCCATGAACCTCCAGGAGAGGGAGGCTGGGCCAAGGGGGAGGGGGCAACCTTCCCTAGATCCCCTGAGCAAGTCAGTGGCATTTGCTGCCGGGAGCACATCTTCATCAGGATGGCTGTGCAGCTGAGACTTGGAAAGAATTGGGGGCACTTCTGTCCCTCCCCAAGGAAAGCCCCCGCCCCCGTGCCGCATTTACTCTGCTGCGTTTCAGAAAGGAAACCGGTGCGCCTGACACTCGGTTTCTGCATTATGACAAAAGCCAGTTAGATGCTGCCAAACCACGCTGCAGAATCCTCCCACAAATGCCAAGGAGGAAGACCGTTGCCCCTTTGCCCAGGAAGGGCTGAAGTCGGAGCAGCGCAGGGGCCTTGGCAGCCATTCAGTTCCCAACGCACTGCAATGCCCCCTCCTGGTTTTCTCTCCCAAGCTTCCCATTACTGCCACAAACAGCAAGGTGGAGGTGGGGGCTCCCTGTCCTTCACTTCCCTGGCTGGCAAGGAGAGGCAAGGGTGGCACACGTTCTCTTCCACTACAACAAGCAAGAACGTGACTGAGCGCTGGAAGGGGGAGCAGGATGGTGCCCTATCCTAGGTCCAGGGAACAACTGTCTGGTAGGACTGACTGACAGGACAGGCAGCTCTACCCACCTGTGGCTGAAGAGCCCAGGGTGCGTCCAGGGTAAGCTGTGGGGCAGGAGAGGAGGGTTGGAGAAGAGAAAAAGGAACGTGAGTAGGGAAGGGCGGGAGGGGGGGGGGTTAGTTTGGGGCAGAAAAGAACGAAAGCAGAGCCTGGTCTTCCAGGGAGGGCAAGGAGCCAGAGAAGGGTCCAGCTGCTCTCCCAGGAAGCCCCCATGGTTAGAGTTCATGCTGCAAGAAGGTGCATCATTCCCACATGGAGATCAACTAGAAGCCCCCCTCCTTTGGGAAGGATTAAGTGGGGGCACACCCAGTCCCAGAGCACCTGCACCCCTTGCAACAGGGCCTGGTGGGATAGAAGCCGGGGCAGCCAAAGGCTGCTGTGCCCTGGAAACGCTACACAGCTTGGGTTCCAAAGTTGGTTTGCATTGGCCACCAGCCCTGGGGAGTGGGCCAAGGCCATGGCCCCAGGCAGTGCTGGCAAGCCAGGCCAGAGGCTACCCAAAGGACATCAGCTTTGCAAAGGTGACCCCACGGGGTCAGTGTGAGAACCCACTGGCCATGGGGAGACTTCAGAAGGCAAAGAACACCTCCAGGATTGCAGAAATACAAGGAGCCTTGTGGAACGGGGAAACTCCATGGGGTGGGCCAGCATTTAAATCCTCCCAGCGTGGAATTCTCCATCTAGGAGAGCCAGAAAGGCCAGGGCCTTGTAGAAGAAGCAGAGAAAAACCTTGGGATGCATTACTTTGCGGCAACACTCCCCTGCTCCCCGTGCATTCCTCATCCCGAGAGCACCCCGCTTTTTCCAAAATCTTCTCCTTGCTCAGCCTTCTTATGCTGAATCTGCCCCCTCCTCCATCCCAACCACACCTCTGGAAGCAAGACCCTTGCAGGCAGCACAACAGCCAGACCCACAGTCTACCTGCCTTACCTGTAATTTCATGCTGCCGAAGCTCATTGTACTTATAGGACTGCTCCAACGGCTTGATGGAGGAGTGATAAATCTTTCTCAGTCGCTGCAGGATGGCTGCAAGAGAGAGGCCAGGCAGAAAAAGGAAAAGTCAGCTCAGCTCGCTGCTCCGGGGGCTTGTGGAGCCTGCCACACCAAGCTCCAGGGCTGCATTTGCACCCAAACCCTTTGGCAGCCCCTCCATCACACCTTTGGCCCTTTCCACTCTGCAGGATTGAGTCTAGCATCATACAGCTGTTGGGGGGGGCTGGGTGGAGCGATAAGGAACCAAGAGAATAGCTGCCACCCGGAGGCAAAACTTTTGGTCCGGTCTGCCTAAGGACAATGCCTCAGCATGGCTTTTCTTGCAAGGGAAAAGATTAGTGGGAACAGGTGGCAAGGGCAGGCAGGCTGGAAACCAGGGGTCTGTCTACGTACATGCAATATAAAAGTTTGTATCTCTCACTAATTCCGGGTGGATCTAAGGCTGGTCGATAGCAAGCTGAAGGTAACATAAATAGTCAAATAACATCCTTGGAACAACAGCTGCAACTGACTCAAATGTGTGTGTTATCTTGAGCCATGGTCATGCAGGGGTTGGAATGCAGTATAGCAGACTGATTCTGCCCACTGCCAGGAGTTTGATCTTGGCCGGTTGAAGGTTGACTCAGCCTTCCATCCTTCCGGGTTCAGTAAAATGAGGGTAAAATTAGATTGTTGGGGACAATAGGCTGACTGCAAACCATTCTGAAAGGGCTGTGAAGCACTTTAGAGCAGTATATAAGTGCTATTGGTATAGCTATCCACTGCCTTTGGTGGAGCCTTTGCAGGGTCTTTCCTGGCCAGGTGTGGAGCCCTAACTGCTACCTGAGTAGTCGTCTGCGGGTTTCTCTTCCTTCAGCTTCAGGGTGCTCTCGATGTGAGATCGATCCCTCTGGGTGTTCTCCACCTCTTCTGCTGAAAGAGCAAAGCAGGTGTCTCAGCCCATAAGCAACCAGAGGGATAGCCACAGTCAGGCCCAAATTGCCAAAGGAAATAAGAGATATTTTCAACATCAGGTTCATTCACAAATGAGTATACAGATATTTTCCTTGTCTGGAAAAAGTGCCTTGTTTTCTCTCCGATTTCTACTGGTGCAAAAGGTCCAGCCAGAGAGTAAAGTTCAGACTTCTTCCTTTGATGATGGGCCAGGCAAGGAAGCCCCTCGAAGGAGGACCCGGAAAGATTTCTGTGGCTTCAGCAGCCAGAAGGGGAATGGGAGGCAGAGGGCAGGCCTTTGAGAAGTGTCCCCAATGGCAGGAGGGGTTGTCCTGTGCCTCCAAGCCCCAACTGGGGGTGGGTGGGTGGGTGGGGGTGACGTGGCCCATCATTCTGAGTGAGTCCAGACAGGGACACCCATCCATCCCTCCAGGAAGCCTCTTCACCAATCATCCCTCACCCACCTGGCTGCCCAGCCTTTGCAAGCCACCAGCCTCGGGGGAACCCTGGCCAGGGATGCTCTACTGGGAAAAGTGGGCATGTCTCACTCACAGGGCAGCTTCGGCCAAGACAACTGTCTCCAGCTGCCTAACCAGCCACAGCCATGATCTGAAGACACGCTGGTCTCAGCTGCACAAACAGATGGAGCAGGAAGAAGAGGCCTTCCTTCTGACTTCACACAAGAGGCCTTCCTTCAGACAAGACTGAGTGGCTTTGGGTTCTGCTTCTCGGAATGTTCACGGTGTTCCATCATTAACAATGTGGGGGGGTGTTGACCCCCTCAGAGGGGGTATGCAACTTGGGTGTCCTTCTGGATTCACAACTGAAACTGGAAGATCATTTAGCAGCTGTGGCCAGAGGGACCTTTGCCCAGGTTTGCCTGGTGCACCAGTTGCGTCCCTTTCTGGACAGAGATGTACTGCTCACTGTCACTCATGCCCTCATCACCTCCCAGCTAGACTACTGCAATGCGCTCTACATGGGGCTGCCCTTAAAAAGCATTCAGAAGCTTCAACTGGTTCAAAACGTGGCAGCGCAAGTAGTTATGGGTTTGTCCCACTACACCCATACCACATCACTCTTGCGCGAGCTGCATTGGCTCCCAGTTAGCTTCTGGGTGCAATTCAAGGTACTGGTTATGACCTTTAAAGCCCTATATGGCACAGGATTGGGTTATCTGCAAGACGGTCTCCTGCCACCGTTTGCCTCCCAACGCCCTGTAAGGGCCCACAGAGTCGGCCTCCTCAAGCTACCATCAGCCAATGTCCACTGGCAGTCCCGCAGAGGAGGGCCTTCTCCATGGGTGCCACGGCTCTCTGGAATGAACTCTGTCCGGGGATCCAGATCATTCCCGACCTGTTAACCTTCTGCTGAGCTCTCAAAACATGGCTTTTCCAGTGGGCTGGGCTGGGTTAACACTCTGATTAATGTTTTAATGGTTTTAATTGTTTTAATATATAGTGAATTATTTTTGTATAATTTTTATTGTTGTGAGCAGCCTGAAGTCCCTTC
This sequence comes from Boaedon fuliginosus, assembly GCA_027560395.1. Lineage (NCBI taxonomy): Eukaryota > Metazoa > Chordata > Lepidosauria > Squamata > Lamprophiidae > Boaedon > Boaedon fuliginosus. Next base: position 13,249 of record JANHGC010002850.1, on the reverse strand, counting down.
GGAAATCGGGCGGCCTATAAATTGTATTAAACTTAAACTTCCCACCCTCTCCCCACTGACTATTGCTGGCATCACCTTCGCACAGTGCCAACTCCTCCCTTCCAAGAACCCCTCCTGACAGCCCCCACGCTCAGGACAGGCTGCCTTGTGTTCTAGTTTAGCCAAACGCACCAGTGGATAAAATCAGTGGCTGCTTCCTCTGGGCAAGGTAGGACAGAAGCCCATGGAAAGTAACTGCACCGCTCACAGCTCAAAGGAATGAGCTGTGCAGCCTCCTTTAGACAATGCGCCTCTAAAATTAAATCCTTTTTAGCCTCTAAACTGCAGCACAGTTTCTTCTGTAGAACTGCTTGCCTGGAGAGCTTTGTGCCATTTTGCTGCTTGTGATTAAAAAACAGCAACAAATGGAGGAATTCTTGCCTGAGGGCAGCTCCTTCACCTGGCCTTGCAAGTCCAGGATTGCTATCGCATCACTCAGAAAGAGTATATTTGTCATCTCTAGTTCAGAATCTAAAGGAGTTGGGGATACGTGTGATTTAACGAGAGCCAAGATGAGTCAGGCGTCACGGACTTTTAATCCAGCAGAGGTGAGAAATCAGAACCAGACAATCCTAGTATGGAAGGGTCCGTGGGGATCCTTTCCAGAACAGACTCCACTCTGAGGGTCCAAATTCCCAAGGGCACTCAGGAACCTGGTCCCGAGCGAGACCCTCCAGGCTTTGCCAGCCTGAGCTGAAAGAGCACCAATCCCAGACGAACGGAATAGGGATGGGCAGGACGAGGGCAAGACGGTGGGCCTTGCAGTCCAGAAGCTGCCTTAGGAGTCCAGATCAAGCCCCCCACCCCCAAGTGCCTCCCTTGATCAGGGAAGGTTTGGCCTAGAAAGAGGAGTGAATGGCCGAGACAGCTTTTCTCCCTCCTGCCTGTCCCATGAGCCTGACCTGCTGGGATGCCAAAGAAGGCCGCTGGCACAGGGAAATGGGCACAGCCAAGAAGACTAGTCTCCTGGCCAAAAAAGCCTGGTCTCTACTGCGGGTGGCTGTGCCTGGCTGGCTGGATGGCAGCTCCACTTCCTCTCCCCGCAGGGCGTCCTCTTTGACCGAGGGCCTGTTTTGCTACTGCTTCACGCTGACCACCTTCTGGGCTGCCCCCTTTGGAAAGAGACCCTGGAAGGCTTCGGTGGACTCTGCCTCATTCTCCCCTTCCCCTTGGCAGCCCCTCTCCCTGGCCCTCCCACCCCACCTCTGCCTCCACTGCTGTGCAGATACCACCTCTGGGTTGCTTTCTCTCTGCCGGAGAAACCTTCACTTCAGAAGCTGCTGCACCTTCTACCCCATTGCCACCTGGCTGCCCTTCACCAAACTCCAGTCCTTCCACGGGAAGCAGGGTGGCAGCTCCACTTTCAGCCACTGCAGCTCTTCCTTGGCCATCAGCAACTTCTGGCCCCCCTGCCAATTCCTTCGGAGCTCCTTCCTGTGCCAGATGGGCACTTGCTGCCTCTGCCTCTCCCGATTCCCCCCCATCCTCCAGAACAGCGCTGAACGTCTCCCTCGGTCTCTCTCTTGCTGAAGGGTTATCCAAGTGCTCTTCCCCAAAGCTGCCTTCCAAATTTTTATCCATGTCAGGGGAATCGGTGAAGTTATCATCCAGCTGTGCCTCAAAAGAATGGAGAAGATCCTGATAAATATCTTGGTTTTGTCCTGGGAGAACACCTTGGACATCTTCCTCAAAAGGAGCCTCTGTTTTCGGTGGAACCTCTTCTTCACTCTGCGATCCCTCTACCTTACGGGCAGAAACCTGCTCCAGCTCCCCTGAGCTAGTTCCACCTTCTTCGTGACCAACCATCCCCTGTTCTTGGCCAAGGACCTCCCTGAGCTCAGCCACGTTCGCTCCATTCGCGTCCACGTGGCCCCTTTCTGCGCTGTCCACCTCGGGACATGTACTGGTGGAGCCCTCATCCTGAGGCTTCTCCGGGGTGCCTGAGAACTGGAGAGGGATTCCTGTCCCAGCAACGTGTCCATTGAGCAGCCTCTGCTTCTTCACTAGACTTGGGTCTCCAGGCAACAAGCCACCCTCAGCAAAGTTGGCAGAGTCTTCTGTGCCCTCCAGGGCAGAAACTTGCAGTTCTAAATAGTTAGAAGATGATCAGTCAGTTTCATCTGTGCTTCAAATTGCAAATGTGCTTCTGCACGAAAAATGGAACTGGACTCAAAGGAGGCTGAAAAGGCACATTTTGAGGCTCTTCTGAATCCATTTTCAGTCCTGACCTGACCAGCAGATTTACAATCTAGCTTGCCTGGCCTGGTCCTAGGTGCTAACTGTGTGCCAATAGTTTTGGCAGGGTGGGTTGGAGAGGGTAGGCGTCCGTCTTGGATAGCACACGTTGCCTTTAACCAGCCTCCCACCCCGCACTGTGACTGCCCCTTTCAGTCTAGCACGACAGAGATGGACAGAGGGAGCATCCCTGAGAGTCTTTTCAGGGGCCGCCCTTAGCCCGCTTGAGGTCATCCCCCTGGGCTCTGGCCAGGAAATACACTGCCACCTTTTCCCACCTAACCACCTTCCTGACTGTCTTCTACCAAAAATTCGAACAGAATAAAAAGGGGAACTTCGGGGATGTCAAGGAGAGCTTTGCCCGTCCAGATCGTTGGCACAAAGAACTGCAGTTAAGAAATCCCAACCTTCTGAAGAGTAGCAGGGCTGGCACAGGCTAAAGAGCAATCATCTTTGCAAAGCCCTTTCTCTGCCATGCAAACAGAGAAGGCAGCTCTGGAATAGACTGATTACTCCCCGCCCCCCAGGGCGGGGTGGGGGGCAGCCTTTCTTCTCAAGTATCAGGACCTGCTTGAGAACCCCCTTCCTGATTGTGGCACCCTTCACCCACTCGCAGAAGTGATGCAAGGAATCCAGGGCAGGGAGAGCCTCTTTACTAATCAGGAAGGCAAAAGTGGGATCTACAAGCAGAAAGGTTTCCAGGGGGACCCTCCTCCATTGCTCCTGGACAAGGGATCCCGAAGGGAGATACCAACTGGCTGAGGGGTACACAAGATGTTGCTGTCACTGCTGCTTTGTGGGCTCTGAGCCAGGCCTGCCAGCTGAAGAGGGGTTGGCCGTTCGCCCAGGAGGGAAGCTCCTATGCCCTGCCTGGGCTTCCCACTGTCCCTGGCCCTTTGCCTTTAGCAAAAGAAACCAGGCAGGGTTTGTATTATTTTGTATATGTTAGATTGTGTGTAATTTTTAAACTTTGTAAAATAAAATTTTTTAACAAACAAAG
>JANHGC010002849.1:33274-45662 GCA_027560395.1 Boaedon fuliginosus | reverse complement strand
ATTGCTATCCATGTTGTAAGCCGCTCAGAGTCCTTCGGGAATTGGGCGGCATAAAAATGTAATAAATAAATAAATAAGTAAATAAATAAAACCAGCCAGGTCATGTTTGTCCCAAAGGTGCTTTTCAGAGTGCTAACAACCAGATGACTGCAAAGAATATAAATCCTTCTACTGTATTCCCGCACCCCATTCAATCAGAACTGAAGAAGCTTCTTGGATGAGAAGTGAAACATTTTCAAGGAAAAAAAACCTAAGAAAATCCAGTTGCCTTTTGAAAAGCACCTTTGGGACAACATCAGGGAACAATTAGCCGGAGAAGGCCATGTCTCCATTCCCTGCACGCAACATCTGCAGAGGTATCTGGCAGGTCATTGTAAGAAACCAACTGCTGGATCATGTAATTTTATTTTTGGGTTCTGAATAGGTGGACTCTGAGCTCGCACTAAGAAATGAAGCCGACTGCACAACCTTATTTATGTCCAATGAGTTCAAGGATGATGCTGGAATTCCGTAGGTGGTTACTAGAAGTATATCTTTCTGAAATCAGTGGGACTTTCTTCTGTGTTGGAATTAATTGGTGGAGATGTAATACTTTGATTATGTGATAGTGTGCCATTTTGTCTTTTTTTTAAAGCCTAGAGACCACATAGATAAATCTTATCCATGACAATCTATCTTCAACCTGTTCTTTCAAGACTCTTAGTGGTACATTCATCACTCTCTTTTTCAGAGAACTAGCTCTTTGCAGAATATGTCCAAAGTAGAATAATTTGGGTCATTTGTGCCTTGGTGGAAAACTCTGGGTTGACTTGTTCAATGGTTTGTTTTCTTGGCTATCCACAGTAGTCTCAGCAGTCTTTTCCACAGCCCGAAGTTCAAAAGCATCAATACTTTTATCTATCTTGCTTCTTCAAAGCCCAACCTTTGCTTCCCCAGAATGCCACATGGCTTAGATGATTCTAATCTAGGTATAACGTTTACAGCATGTGACCATCTTTTCCAAGGCTTTTGAATGCTAGAGAGTCATTTTTCATGCTTCTATTCTAGTAGCACAAGGTCATTTCAACATCATGAAAAGAATGGAGGTGTAAGCTTCATTGAGAATCTGGTCTCCCTTCTTCCATCTTTAAAAATTGGTTTTAAAGTGTTTTTCTGCCATGCAGCATTTATCTTATAACCAGGTAGAGATAAACAATAGGGTCATGGCAGGAATTAAAAGGCTGATCAAGGAAGATGGATTTTGAAAGCTGGTCTACATAAATCCTTTACTTCCTTTAGAAGGAGGGATGCTCTATAAATGAAATTTTAATTCTTGGAATTAAAGAATTAAAGCTCAGTGGCACAGTGGTTAAATGCAGCACTGCAGTCCCTGCTGTCTTGTTCAGCAGGTTGTCAGATCGAATCCCACCAGGCTCAGGGTTGACTCAGCCTTCCATCCTTTCTAAGGTCGGTGAAATGAGGACCCAGATTGTTGGGGGCAATAAGCTGACTCTGTAACTACTTGGGGGATGTTGTAAAGCTCTGATAAGCAGTATATAATATCTGAGTACTATTGCTATCCATGCTGTAAGCCTCCCAGAGTCCTTCGGGAATTGGGCGGCATAAAAATGTAATAAATACAAATAAATTAAAGAACCTAAAAAACATGCTGAAGGACCCTACTCCCTTGCCTGTGGGGGTAACAGGAACTGTACTCTTTAGCAACAAGAGGCATCTCCCATTTTTGTCCTTAAAAAGGAGCTCTGAAAAAATCTTGTATCAGGGTATCCTCAAGGCATGGTCCCAAAAATAAACATCGCCACAATGATGATGCTCACATTTTTTTCCAATAATGTTCTCTTGCAAGGGAAGGGAAAAAGTGAGACAAAATGGGAGACAGCAAGCTAGGAAGGGGGAAGGGAAGGGACCAGAGGAGTCCAATGGGCTTGGTCCAAAAAAGTCAGCTAAGGGCCAAGAGAAAGGGCAAATCTAAGCCCAAGGGAAAGACAAGACTTAGATTTATTTATTTATTTAGGTGGTGTTACATCGAAAGCCAGGAGTCGATAGGTTATTACAGAGTTGATGTTTGGCTGCCTAAGATTGCTAGCTTATTCAGTTCACATTTGTGTGCTCTCCAGGGTGCCCTGCAGGGGGTGCTCTCCAGGGTGTGTGCTCTCCAGTGTGTCCTGCAGGGGGTGAACTAGCTCTGCATAAAATAGCCAACTGTGTTCTGTCAGAGTGTTGGCATCATCCCAGGCTTTTTCTCTCCTGATTTTGCTTCACATTTGGACAGATCCAGTGCTGGTTGGTTTCTTGCTCCTGTACGAAACACGGTTAGTTTTTCCCATCGGAATGGTATCCTAATTCTTCGTAGAAATTGCCACAAAGAAGAGGGCGGTCAACCTATTCTCCAAAGCACCTGAAAGCAGAACAAGAAGCAACGGAGAGAAACTAGTGAAAGAGAAAATGAGAGAAACTTCCAAGAGATAGAGAGTTAGGGTTTAACAGAATAACAGGAAGGGATCTTAGAGGTCTTCTAGCCCAACCCCCTGCTCAAGTAGGAGAGCCATTTCAGACAAGTGGTTGTCCAATCTCTTCTTAAAAATGTCTACTGATGGAGCATCCACAACTTCTGAAGGAAAACTCTTCCACTGATTTATTGTTCTGTCAGGAAATTTCTCTCTAGTTCTCTCCTTGGTTAGCTTCCATTCATTGCTTCTTGTTCTGATTTCAGGTGCTTTGGAGGATGGGCTCACCCCTCTTCTTTGTGGCAACCCCTGATATATCGGAACACTGCTATCATATCACCCCTAGGCCTTCTTTTCATTAAACTAGATATACACAATTCCTGCAACCCTTCTTCATGTGTTTTAGCCTTCAGCCCGCTAATCATCTTTGTTGCTCTTCCCTGTATTTTTTCTAGAGTTTCAACAACATTGTGGCAAAGAAGTCAAGGGGCAAAGGAAAACAACTGGATCCCACACTAAGGCCCTTTTGACAATAAATGGGCCGGTATGCTTTATTGCAGGGATGTCAAACTCATGGCCCGCGGGCCAGATGCATCATGTGCTGGCCACGCCCATGCCTGGTTTCGCGAAGGGGGAAAAAGTCCCAATATGCCACGTGACACCCCTGTGACAACATGAGTTTGACACCCCTGCTCTATTGGATGCTTAGTATTAGCACCCAGATTAACATCAGAAGGACATCTATGATCCTTTACAGCAAGAGTCGCCCTCCTGTAGCCTTCCAAATATTGCTCAGCCAATGCTGTTAAATCAGTGTTATCTGTATATTGCTGCTTGAACTCAATTCCTTCTTACGTAGGCCTAAGAAATGAAAGAGTTTTGGAATATAGTTTTAGACAGATGATCTCATTTATAAGTCATGCAAATAAGCTGCTGGTGCTTTAGTGGGATCTATTCTCTTTTTAAGTAAAGGTGAGCATGCAGTGCTATTTTTCCTCCTGCCAAGGATGTCCCCCACTGTCTCTCTTAGCCCCCTGACTGTGATGATCTTGAGAACAGCCAAAGAGACATGGCATTAAACTTCCTATACAAACATTGATGTTGCTTATGTAATGTTTCTAGTTATGGCAAGGAAAAGGATCCTTTTCTTAAGCCATCTTTTATTTTTATTAATTTTTCTATTCCTTTCCCTGCCTTGTAGTAATGAACCATTCACTGGGCTATACATTTGACAGCATGAAAATAGGAAACATTCAGGAAGGGCTAATAATATGCAAAAGGCAACAAGTCATGTCTTTGATGTTTAGTCCTGGGAGCTTGCCAAATACTCCATGCAGGCTGCCAAGGTCAGAGATAATGTTTACTCACTTAAATGTAGAGTCTGTAACAAGCAATTAGTCAGTCCAAAACTGATGCAGAGACAAAAACTCAAGAATTAATCCACAAGACCTGAACACGATGCGAAGCATACAACCAGGATACTTGATCGGATTGTAAAAAGTTGTTCTCTGTGAAAGGTCCCTCCCCATTTTCACCCTTTTATGTCTTATGGGGAGTGGCCATTCACCAATCACCTGTGGCCATTTTTCTTCCCCTGCTGTTGCCTGCTAATTAGTCTGTGCTCACGCGCACTAATCATGGACTCTAATTGCTCTGCTCCACTGCTATCAGATGCAGACGACCATTGATAGCTTGTAGATGCCCCGGTCTCAGGTACAGCTTCCTCTGTCAGACCTTCCCCTGCGTCCAGGTTTGGCTCCAGTTCTACTTTGGAGTCAGACTCAGCTGCCAGGTCTGCAGCACACTGGTGAGCCACAACAGGAGGGAGTCAGAGTGGAAAGGAAAGAAATGTGCTGAATTTTTAAAAGTGGAATACTTATGTAATGTTTCCGTACATGTGTGCATGTCACAGACACATACATGTAAATACATACAGACACACATTAATATATGTATGAGCATTTCTGTGTGTATAAATGCAATCTATCTCCTATCTCTCATTCTCTCTCTTTTCTCAAGAAAGAAGCAGTCAATGAGTTCAACACAATTCTCAAGAAGGACCTACTTTAGAGCAAGATCTGAGTTGTTGGAGTCCATGGTTAATAGAGTTAACTGCCATATCATAAGAAAAGGTGTAAATCTGATGCCCAAGCCATCAAAGATATTAGTTGTGGGGGGTTTTGCCCATCAACTGTATGACCCTCTTAGGCTTAGATTTTTAACTTCCCTTACTTGAAAGAACAGTCCTCTGGGATCTGAATTACAGATTGTCCTAGTTTCCCTGGGCTCAAATCTATACATTGTGAGCAGAACTGCTAAGTTTATGGTTAAAGTAGATGAGTTAAGAACATGTTATACCAAACAGATGAACTATGATGGTGAAGAGCAGTGGTGGCTCAGTGGTTAGAGTGCAGTACTGCAGGTTATTTCTGCTGCTTGCCGGTTGCCTGCAATTTGGCAGACTCAGCCTTCCATCCTTCCAAGATGGGTAAAATGAGGACCCATATTATTGGGGGAAATATGCTGACTCTATACACTGCTTAGAGAGGGCTGTAAAGCACTGTGAAGCAGTAAATAAGTCTAAGTGTTATTGCTATTGCTATTTACTGGAATGTTGATGCTTTTCATTTATCACACATGTATCTTATTACTGTATTTTCTTTTATCTATTTTGCCCTGGAATTATATTTTGTTTCTTTTGATATGGTCGTAAGACTAATCAATTAATAAACTAATACTAATGTTGAAATAACTTGTATATCGACATGGCTAGAAGACAACATCCACACCCATCTCAACATTGCTCAATTGACTTAGATTCTTCTGCAGATGTACAATGCTTTGCATAAAAGCATTTCAGGGAATTTTTCCCTCATGAGACAGTTCTTTTGCAAATGAGATTCATAACAATAAACATGAAGTCCCTCTGCTTATGAACATTGGTGCTATATATTTGCTTGAAGGACTACTTATCATGGATTGTAGAGACTATTTGACCCATTCTTTCTTCCCGTTTTTTTTTTTTTTTTGAACGGCAGTGGCTGAGTAGAAAAATTCAGCTATTAATACTGTTGCCCACTTAGAAAATTTGGGTGATTTCTTGCTTGGCATCAGTGCCTCTTTAGAGGCCTTCTGGGGCTAATTGATCAATAGGGGGCTGAATTATATTGCTATTGTTTTTAAACGCTTGACTTCTCTGTAGCTGTTTCTGGGATGTTGATATTTTTATCCTAGTTGTATTTAATATTCAGGTTTGAATCACCCGGTGGATTAGTGAAAATCAAAAGATATGAAATGTGTGGTGAACTTGTGAAATGGCCAGAACATTTTGGTCCAAAAATGGCATAGGACATTGGTGAAAATAATCACTCTTTTCCAATGAAATCAGTAAAAAAAAACATGGTGTCTTATTGTAGAAAGATTATTGTATGTGAAGAAATGGAAAAATAAGGACACTTCAAATGTTGAAGACTGGATAATTAACATATAGAGTTAGTAGAGTTGGCAAAACTAATGAGGGAGAAATCTGCAGAGGCTTTTATTAAAGACTTGAGTCCATTTATGGATTATTTAAAAAAAAAACTGAAGAAAAATAGCTTGATGATAAAAGGGTTTTATAGATTAAATAAGGGGAGATGATGGAACAATTTAAATAGCAATTATAACAGTATAAAAGAATAAAAAATAGTTAATGAATCCATGAGAAAAGTAAGAAATAGAAATGGACTGTACATTAAAAAAACCCATAGATGTTTAGTTTTATTAATGTGACCCATCGTCCTCCTTTAGGGAGGACAGTCCTTCTTTTGTAAGTTCTGTCCTCCCTCGAAAAGTGTCCTCCTACATGTCCTCCTTTTTTATATTTGAAGACTAATCTGTAAATCTCCGTATTCGATTGATGCTGAGTCAATCCGTTGCATGTGATGTAACTTATTTGTATTTGACATGATTTGTTCAGTACAGAGTGGCGAGACATGATTAAGAGATACATGCGCTCTGTATAGGAGACTTCGAGAGAGAGCGCCACACGCAAGTGGCTTGTTTACTTCTTACTGAAACACGATATTTCTTTTATTTATGATATTTTTCTTCAATTTATTTGTGTCATTTTCATTGTAAAAAAATTGTCCTTCTTTTCATCATAAAATTTGTCACCTTAGTAAAGGATAGGTGTGTCAAAAGATACTGCTAATTCTTGTGTTAGGCTTAATGGTGCCCAGTGACTTTTAAAATTGCCAGTATTAGATAGGTAATATTTATTTTGGTCAGCATCTCAGAACACTTTTATGTGCTCAATGTTGCTCTCTCCCAAGCACTTTGCAAGCCCTCAGAGACATTTTGCAACAAGCCATAATTATACTCATTGATTTATAAGAATAGCCAGAAATGACTTGTGCCAAATGAACTTTAAGGGATCAAAATGTTGATCTTAGTCACCACCACATTAGATCATGGCATGGGGCAAAAAGAAAGGGAAGGACTTCAGAAATACTAAACCTGAAGTGCCATGCGACTGGGATACTACTGGGATACTTTGGAAGCATTGCTGCTTACAGGAGGGAGGGGAGAAATAAAGTCATGGAGCCAGGAATTGACATTGTCATGAGTTCCCACTAGTGTGAAAACCATCAGCCCTAACCCCTACACATCTCAAGACTCTCAAAATGCAAGTCAGGAGTTTTACAAATCAAGATTTTCATCCAATTTGCTGAAAGAAAATCAGCTCAGCCACCAAGGAGGGCAGCAGAGTTGCATAGTTAGGTACAGTGCTGTTGAAGGAAGAGTGCCAAATTTCTGTTGGAAAGTGCTCACATTTAAACCAATGTTCTTTCAGCAAATGGACAATTTTTCAGCCCGTACAAAATATAAGACTGTTTAAATTTTGGCTGAAGGCCTTGATCACCCCAACAAAGTTCCTTCTCATTCGTTACCTATATACTGAGAATTGCTCACTTGTGGGACGACCATCTTAGTATGGTGGAACGTTCAAAAGCTTCCATTACCCCAAGAGAGCGGCAGTGGGAAATGTCAGGTCCTGGTAAGGTCAAATGGGAAGTGAAAATAAGACTAAATGACAATGGGGTAAAGGAAACCAAAATAAAATCAATCTTGGGAGAAGTAATGACACATTGTCTTAATTTTGGACATATTTAACATACAAACTCATCACACTATTTGCTTCTGGGTAAGTATTATTATGCAAAGTGCAGAAAAGAATATAACTGGTAAACAAAAGGAAATAAAGCCAAGAGTTAAGATAAAAGAGAAAGAAACTGAACTAAATCAAATCTATACTTTTACTATTTAATATGCTTCTCCAAACATTGCCACTCTTGTAGCAAATGGTGCATCGATTCTCATTCAATTTTTAGTCCAAATAGCCCAGGCTTTTTGTCTTGTTTCCACCTATCAATTTTTGTCACTTAATAAAATATTTATCCCCCAGATTGCATTTATTAGCTTTTCCCCAAACTCATCTCTGGTTCTTCTATTGTCACCATTCAATGGAGGGCAAATCCAAATATTATACTCTGTGGGTCTCTTTTTCTATTTATAGGGGTTGGTACTGGCTCAAAGTTATATGATGTGCATAGGCCACATTGGCTGATGGCACCAGTTCCCATCATTGTGAAGATCTGTATTTTTAGAATGATTAAGAAGAAGGGTCAGTGTTTTTGTTCCCTAGGCTAGTGCCTACTTGATCCTAGCACAAAGCTGGCTCTCAAAAGTCAAGATTGACTCAGCCTTCCATCCTTCTAAAGGTTGGTGAACAGTGGTGGTATTCATTTTTTTTTACTACTGGTTCTGTGGGTGTGGCTTGGTGGGTGTGTCTATGCTGTCAGCCAATCAGAAGAAGTATTTGCCAGTGTCAGCCAATCAGAGGTGGTACTTGCTGGTTCTCTGAATTAATCAAAATTATTGCTACCGGTTCTCCAGAACCTGTCGGAACTGGCTGAATACCACCTCTGTTGGTGAAAGACTGTTGGGGGCAATAAACTGACTCTGTAATTGCTTGGGGAGTGTTATAAAGCTCTGACAAGCAGTATATAAAATCTGAGTGCTATTGCTATCCATGTTGTAAGCCACCCAGAGTCCTTCGGTAGTCGGGCAGCATAAAAATGTAATAAATAAAAAATAAAATAAACCTAAATTATACCACTTAATATTTCCAGGATTACGTTTTTGTCTTTTCCATGCATGTATTCACCAATCCGCTCCACAAAATAATCTACTTATTACATCCTTCCCCTTTCTGTAGTTTCACAATTAAAGCAGAATTTTATTCCTTTTCTTCCATTTATTATGTCCTTTACTTAATCACTAACAAAACTTTCAAAAGGTTCAAATTCAGACTTGGTGTAGCTTGGAGGATTCCTACTTCAGTCTGGGCAACTTCTAAAGCATACATAGTTCAATAATATTTAAATCCTTTACAGGAAATAGACAATATATATTATTTAATATGACTATGTTAAATGCTGTCTGTTGTCTCTTTAGACTTGCTTGCTTCCTGTCTTCATGGCATTTAAAAAGAATCCATTCTAAGCAGCAGGCTTGGTATGCCATCAGCAGGTTGCTGATTCCTGGGAGAAAAGAGTTGCATTTTTTTACAAGGAAAAATTCAGGATCCATAAAAAATTATCTTTCTGTGAAAATTCAGCAACAAAAGAAATAGTATATGTTGTTGCCTCTGTCAAATGAAAAAGGGCATACTATTACATTGTATGGAATTCTGTTCTACAACTTATTCCATGATTATTAATTTTGTTCCTTAGATTATATTATTATTTTTAATTATTGCAGACTACAGATATATACATATGCAGTTCTATTGTCTCTTTATCAAGGGTTTATAGGTTTTCTTCTTCACCTACTGTATAATTCTTCTCCTATGCATACTGCAGAGAATGCTGAGTTCATTGGAACTTTTGCCTTCTCATCTCTACACTGAACTTTTCAACTTTTCTTTATCATTCCACCTTTTGCCAATGATGGCTGCTGTAGCTGTGACCTATGCATCCACTTGAGTTGCCCTTCTCATTTTGCTAATCTAGTACAGAAAATTTTGCTGGGCCTCTGAGATTAGTTAAACAAATTAATTTCATGTGAAGTTTGCTGTAGGAACAGGGAAAAATAAATTTGTTGTACTTCATATTTATTTACCTCTTCTTTTTAACAATACATAATTTGCCCCTTATCCACATCTGATATTTTATGCACAAAGTTTAAAGGGGAAAACCAACTAAAAGTGTAATGTGTAGTCACTTGGAAATATTTAAACATGCTATGTTTGAGGAAGCCAGTTTTTTTCTCTAAAGAGAGAAAACTTATTTTCTAAAACTTATTTCTAAAAAAGGATATATCCAGATTTCTAAACATCTGTTTCATTTTAGTTTAAAAATGCATTACATTTCTGTAGTTTCCTCTGCAGATTCAGATAATATATTTATTAAAATATGAAATACTTCTGCATGAAATACTTCTGCATGTTAGACTGATCAATGGGATATATATTCGTTCAGCTCTAATCTTGACATCCAAGAGGTTGAATGAGACACTCACAAAGACATGCTCCGCAGCTCTCAGGCCACTCTCCTGTCTGTTCTTGTGATATAGTCTTGGTGTTTGTAATCCTGTACTCAAAAGTTTTCCTTCCCATCATTTCTGAAGATCCTTAAGGACATTTCACTTCAGTGAAAGTAAAAAACAGCCTCAAAGCTGCCTTGCCACACAACACCGATTCTTGCCCACAAAACAAAGCAAAGCAATCCCATTGCTTTGATTTGGCTGCCTTGAGCCACACTTCAAATAAGTCTCATCCAACTTCCAAGTGAGGCAGGCAAAGCAACATGATTCTTTGTGTCAAACCAAATCACATCACCTCTTCCATATAGCAAAGAAATGTGAGTTGTCTCCATGATACAAATTCATTGAACTGAATCTAAGCTATTTAATGCAATCTTAGTACAGATTTCTATTTTGGTGTCTTATTTTTCAGAATACTTTTGAGATTGGCTTATTCTGTCTTTTGGTGGTGTTTTGATTTTTTTGTTGTGAAGTAATGTTTTTCATTATTTCTGTATGTTCTGCTGTATGTAACAGCAGAACATACAGAAAATTTGGATCAATGGCATTAACATTAACAATTCTGCCTGTTATTCAATCAGAATAACCATATAGTGGCTTTGTCATTAATCGACCATGTGTTTGAATGGCATCTTAATGCATTTACAACTGGTTCAAGAATTCAGTTGAGCACATGGAAGGCACAAACTGCAAATGTAATAGACTTCTATGACACTATGAAAGGGGATGATGAAAATTGGCAAACTAGTACCAGGCTGAAACATTAGCAAATTGTTTCCACAACAGGGAAGAGAATAGCAAGTTTCCCTCCATTTTAAGAGGTGGTTAGCAAGAATATAAAAGACTTAACAACACCCTAACAAACTTACCGATAAATGGGAAAAGATTATGCATGTATGGTAAAAAACCTGTATCCAGTGTTGAAGATTCTGTAACTAATTCTATTCCCTTTCCTTTCAAAAAATCTGGTTTATAAGATTATGAGAATCTAGCCTTCCTGCTGGTAAGTAAGTAAGGCTTCACAAGAGGAAAAGAGGCTAGTTCTCTAGGCCAGTACTTTTCCTAAAGTATATATATTCATCTGGAAAATCTGAAGTGGACTTCTTCATGTATTAGCCCGAGTTGAAATGATTGCTTTTTGTATAATCTTAAATGTGAGTAAAATAGGATTCTGGATCACACAGGCAGCTATAATTATAATCACGACAAATATGATTAGAGCTCTCATTCAGATCTCTGGATGAAAATTGAGAAGAAAAAGGAGAGGCAATCCTTCTTTACTCAATTGGAAGACCCTTATGTGGTTGTCTGAAGGCCTAATTGGGATGATGTCACATGCAGAGCCATAAATGTCTGGAAATAGACTGATACCTAAATGTTCATTTTTCTTTGCATGATAGAAGAAATTAGTGTCCATCTGCTTCCTATATTTCCCATTCTGGATCTTGTCTTCAATCAAATACTTACACTACACATTTTGACTTCATTCTAGTATAATTAGAAAATGATATTTCCACACATCATGAGAAAAAATTGATCTAGATCAGTGACAGAACACTCAGTTACTTTTGCTAACATTTGAATTATTTACAGTTTTACATTTTTCCCAGACCACTAAAAATGAAGTTATTGATTTTGGTAAATTCTTATAAAAGGAAAATGAGAAAAAATGAATATTTACCTATTTGGATCAGCCTCATCTTTAAATACAGTATACCAGCATAACAAACCTCTATACAATATTAGCATGCAGTAGAGCTATAGCAATAAACAGGTGATAAATTAACTATCCCATTCTTGATGAAATTCATAAGGACTCAGACAAAACTGAAAAATAAAAAAAATGATGAATGGAACCATGTTCTTTTCATTCTTATGAAAAATTGTGTGAATATTAGTTCATTCTTATGAGAAAATGAGCTAAATGTAAATAGTTTGCACCTCTTTCCTGATCAAAATCATGTTGAGTCATCTATGGAGCAATAGATGTATTGCTTCTTCTAGTTATATTATGAAGTCATTAATGGACAGCTGTTATCTTTTGAGTGGAAATTATATTTAACATTTGAGTTTATTAGTATGTTTGTTTGAATATGGAATTAAAAGCTGAAATCTCTGGCGTGCCTGGTATAGACCTCTATCCTGGTACTACTTGACCTCTCAGTGGCTTTTGATACCATCGACCATGGTATCCTTCTGGGATGACTTAGGGGGTTGGGATTGGTGGGCACTCTTTTACGGTGGTTCTCGTCCTACCTCTTGGGTCGTACCCAGTTGGTGTTGGTGGGGGGACAGAGATCGAGTCCGAGGGCCCTGCCTTGCGGGGTTCCTCAGGGCTTGATCCTTTCCCCTCT
>JANHGC010002848.1:87837-106400 GCA_027560395.1 Boaedon fuliginosus | reverse complement strand
TCATGGGGAGGGATTTATACATTTTTAACTATCATTGTTTCCCGGGTTTTTATTCAGAATTTGCTTTGATTTCTTGCGTGTCACTTGTGTCCAATAAACGTTTTCCTGAATGAAGAATTGCACTTAGTTCTTTTGTCTCTTGGGTGATAAGCGAGGCAGGACCTGACAACAGCTGTGGCAAGAAAGGTTGCAAAATGGGGCAAAGCTGACTTAAGAAATGTCTCACTTAGCGACATAAATTTTGGGCTCCATTTTGGTCGTAACTTGAAGACTACCTGTACATGTAAAAAAATTCAAGTTTTAGTTCTATAGAATAAGAAACTACAGATTTTGGAAGGATTCTGTGACTAGAAACAGGGGAGCACAGGGTAGAACAAAATAAGATAAGAGTTAAAGAATATAAACTCAGAACTGATACCATGATCCACAAAATGTAAAAGTTGGAAGTGTGGCTTGGAAAGTTGAGATTTATCTACAAATAATTCTTTGGCTCCTTCCAACCTAGCTAGTAGATTAGAAGCTCCTCCCCCTCTTCATGTCCATGTGTGTATCTGTATGTTTATGTGTTAAAGAGAGTATATTTATATTAGCATTTGTGTATGTATATTTATATTAGCATTTGTGTATGTCTCTGCATTTGAAGAATGTGTTCAAATATAGAAGCTGATGTGGCTCATCCTTGCTTATGTGGAGTTCTGACATTACATGTAATATCTTTTATATTTTACGACGTCAAACACACTTCTCACGTAATTCAGCTTGTATATTTCTCTTCACATACCCAAGTTTTGTCACCACAATATAAAATAAGTTTCACAGTGTTTTAGTTTGGACTATGATGTGTATATCCTATTATTTGCCACCCAGAATCTTCTTGGAGTTGGGCAGTTTTAATAAATATGATTAAAAAGAACAAATGATCCAGCTGAGTACACATTGAAAAAAAAAAGGTCACATATTAATAAATGAAGGATTTTTAATGCAATAAATGAATGTTTTTTTTAAAAAAATCTTATATTATTACTCAATAATTATAATAACAATAATAATATACAACACTCACCAGAACAAAGCATATTACTTGGACTTACCCTGATATTATACTAGATGGTGCAACAATTTCCGAGATATTTTTTTCGGGAAGGGTTAGAATATCCACAACAAATAGTCTTATTGTTGGATTTATAGCACCTGCCTGGATAAAATTAAAAGGTCTTAAAACAGATTCTGTCCAAATGGCAATGTTAATTAGAGATTTACAAAGAAGTTAGCTTTTATAGCTCAGCACGAAATGTAAGAAAATATGTACATATATTTTTAAAAATTAATTTGTGTTCTATAGAGGTTCATAGCTAAAAATTTGAAAGCCACTACTAAAGGTTTAGTTCAATGCATATAAAAATAATGTAATTTTTCTAACTTTGTAAAAGCAGTCAATTCAGGATACATTACAACCACCCATATTTTGCTAACTTTTATTCTTTTAGAGATTAATGTAACAACACATGACTTAGTAAAACTTTCTATTATAGAAAACATTTTTCTATTTTCGGATTAAGACTAAGAACACTAAATATACCTCTCAAAATAAATTAGAATTTCATCCATTAGCCCTGGTCCATTATTAATGTATTAAATTTATAATTTTTGATCTCTGAAAAAGATCTACAATGAGCATATCATTTATTTATTTAAATTGATATTGCTGCCCATCTCACAAATATCTAAAACTATTAATATTAAATCATTTTTAATTTTTTTAAAAAAATTATATGAACAGAGCTAAAACAAAGAATAATATACAAGGGGTGTTAATCAATGGAGCCACCCCACTGGTTTACCTGTCCCTGGGGGTCCCCAGGCATGCTGGCCTAACAAAGCTTTGAGGGACCTAGCGCTTCAGTGGGGAGAACATCCTCAATGCAAGCACCACACAAAGGAGGAACCACTATCCTCACATGTCAGAGAGCATGCAGAAGTTGGACCAGTGATGTATCTGTTTCGTATCCAGTTAATGTAACCTCCCTGAAAAGGATCCAGATGATCAACTTCATCCTTTGAAGATGCTGCACAACCACCTTCTTAATCACCCTCCTCAAAAAAAAAATACATTGAGCAAAAATTGCCCAGTATTAAGAGATCCAATGATGGCTTCTTGAAGAGGTGATGAACAAAACTTCCTTAAGAGGTAAGTGGGGTGGGGGGAACCTAACTCAAAGGAGGACTCACCACCACTAGGATTCATTCACATGCCATACCTCAGGAAGTGGCTTAGATCTAAAGAGAAGCTGGTTTAACTCACGTCTCTGTCTACTTCCTCAGCTCCAACAGCTTCAAACCATTCCCAGATAACTGGGCAAGATTTCACCCTAGGCATCTCCTCTGGACCTGCAACAAGGCCACTGTCAAACTGCAAGTGAATCTCAAATGCTGAGCAAATTCCTTCACACATCCCTGCCAAAGGTTCCTGGCACCTCCTTATGCAGGGAGTAAACGGGATGAAACAGGGCTGATGCTATCAGGGTGGGCATAATATTGCTCCTTTGCCGTCTTACTGCCACAAGATAGGCCTTAATACTGACTCTAGCCCATATTCAATCAAGTTCCTTCTTTATTGAAGTTAATGGCACTCTAGATCAGGCGTCCCCACACCCCAGTCCACGGACGGGCACTGGTCCGTCGCATGCCAACGAGCAAGTGAAGCAAGCATCCATGGGATGCAGGCCAAACTCAAAACCATGCCCCCTCCAGCCTGAGGAAAAACCTTTCTCCATGGAACAGGTCCCTGGTGCCCAAAAGGTCGGGGAATGCTGCTCTAGATGTTTCTTCTCCCATTTCATCTCCCCCAACTTCTCTGTAAAATACAAACCAAAGTCTCTGCTGGCCCCTTATTCCAAGCAGCAACCAAGACTTCAGGTGGCTCATCTAGCAGATCAGGAGGAACTGATCTGGAGGGACTCCCTCTGAAACTTCTCCAGGTCCATCAGTTGCTGGAAGGGTGGGCCAATCTAACAAGTTCTGACTCCTTTCAGTGGATAGTGGCACCAGAGAGTCTCGGACTAATTAGGTCATGATCTGACGATGACAAGGGGGATACCAACAGCTCTGTTTGTACTTTCTATTGAAAAGTACATTGTGCCCCCAAATCTAATTGAAGTACTGATCAAGGGAAGGATTAATCATCTTCCTCCTACGTTACAATTCAGTGAAAATTCCTCTCAGAACTACTCTTGATCTTTGATCCACAACTGCTTCATCTTGAAACAAACCATGGCTTTAATCTTGATGATGGAAGCAATCTCATCAGGACCAAGTTGAACCAATTGCAAATATGCATAGAAGCCTAATTAAATTTTGCTCCTTAACAATTGTACTGCCTTTCTGACTTCCAGAAATAATTTTAGGATATGTCAAACATTTTCAGTTACGTGATTCTGAGAAATAAACATGTGTCCAGATTCATGTCCCATTAGGGATTTTAAGAAGATTCTGCAGAAAATGAATATGGATGACCTACTCCAGATGTTCCATGCGAAGATGAATGACAGCAAGAATAAAGTCCCACTTGTATTCATTCTACTCCCCCCCAAAAAAGTTACATTTACTTTCTAAAATGCATGACAAGCTGGGACAATTATCCTCACTTTGCTGAACCCCTGAAAATTCTAGCCACGTGATCAATCGATGAAGCATCAGAGAAAACAGCCTCTACAAAGACCCTAGAACCAGTGGTGATATTCAATTTTTTACTACCAGTTCTGTGGGTGTGGCTTGGTGGGCGTGGCTATGATGCCAGCCAATCAGAAGTGGTATTTGCCAGGTCTCTGAATCAATCAAAATTATCGCTACCGGTTCTACGGAACCTGTCGGAACCTGCTGAATACCGCCCCTGCCTAGTACTATTGAGAGCATACCAGTTTCTAAAGTTTGAAAAAGCTGAAACCATGTATAGTTCCATTGCATACATGTAAAAAAAATAATAATAATTGACATCTGCCCTGGCAAATATATCAGCCTGGAAATCTGTCCGCTAAAGGAGAAATGGCTGTAACCTAGCCCACTCCTCCCTGTTTATGACAGACCTAACAGTCCTTAGTGACTTAGTCCCTTATTTGCTGTAAAACTCCTTGAGCTGAAGTGCTCCTTTTCCCATTGATCACCCAAGTGCTCTTCAACAACTTCAACAACTCATTTTAGAAGCTCAGATATTCCAAAGCCTTCAATTGCTTTCATTTCCTCTTTCCCTAGAGATAATAGAATACTTGTGAGCTGCCAGATGCTATTGACTTAAGTCACAGTAATCACAGCAAGCTGTTGAGGAGAGACAGACAATATTTTTGTTAGCGGCAAATGATTAAATGTGACTATTCTCTTAATCAAACCACTCAACAACTATGTTTTTAATAAATAACACAGACCTTAGGATATGGGATTTTAATGGTCTTTGGATACTGCAGTGTATCTTCTGAATAAAACGAATACTCCATAACAGGAACCTCCGTGTCATTAATCTCTGCAAACGCCAGAAAACTGCCATTTGGAGACCACCACAGAGCAGAATGGGTGCCAAACATTTCCTCTGAAAAAGATGCAAATGTGTTCTTTTGAAGCAATGGTTGCTAAGTTGGCTTTTCCCTCTGAAACATTGTTCATAATAACTTGCATGTATAATTTCAGATGGAACTTCGGTAACTAAAATTCACATTACTTGCAATGTTTTGCAACCCAAAAACAGCAAGTCAACTCTCAGAAATGCCTTTTTACAGAAATACAGTGTTATGGAAATATTCTGTTAAAGAAATCTGACTTTAATAACGATGCAAATTCTGGTACTTTGATTTATCTTAGATTTCAAATATTATGGATAATTGTTTCTTGTTTATACTATAACATTTTCAAATATATCATCTATAATGAACAATAATAAACGCGAAGAAACATAACTTTCCAATTATGTATCCAAATTTAGTATTCCTCTGGAAGAAAATATACAAGTATAAATTAAACAATTAAACTGAATGTTTTATGTCTAAAAAGGCACTTTAATAAGCGCAATTATTATGGGCTGTCTTGGAGGTGATAATAAAAATATAAATGAAGACTTCCTAATTTCTTTATGAAGAGAAGTACGTTTATACAACATTTTTTTTTCATTTCCAGTCATTCATTACTAAAAACTATATTAATACACTCTACTTTGTATTAATATAGTTTTTAGTAATGAATGACTGAAAGTGAATAATATGTTGTGTAAACGTACACCTGTATGCAAGAAGCTTGTTTAGCGAATCAAAAGGAATGGTTGATAAATTCATACAGAAATATAATAAAATTAGAAAGTGGATCCACTTTCTAATAGCCTGGAGGATTTTCTACGCACTGGATTTGCAGACAGACAGACAGAAACTTTATTTTGGTCACTGACCAATAAAAACATATTCAAGAAAATGAAAACGCAAATATCTTCTAAGAAGAATTAGTGGCAACTATTTGTGGGCAAAATTTACACATAATGTTGCAAAACTTTGCCTCTTTTGTACAAATAAATTTATTTTGATTGTTTAATAGATACTGCAAATAACGATCATCAAACCAAAGATAAAGCTCTCCTGAATTTCGGAGCTGTGATGTAAGTAAGAGACTGGTTTAGGGACTAAATTTTGTTTATTTGCAATTATATTATGAGAGAAAGCAGCAATTTCTACATGACCTTTTATATCTAAGATCCTTTGTCTTAGTATGGGTCTAACTTGATCTGACTCTAAGGTTAAGATGGCATCAAGAAACCATGGCTCAGTTTCTTTCCCAGGAAGGTTTGTAACTGTCTGTACTGTAAGTCTCATGGGGAATTCTCAATATTACTTGGGTGATTGTTTAAATTGTTTATGAGACTATAGGCCAATGGGAATAGAGGTCACACCAAATGCGGGGTACCTTCGAGACTGCCTTCTGCCATCTCATGCCTCCCAGCGCCCAGTTAGATCCCACAAAGTCAGCCTGTTACGGGTCCCGTCAGCTAAACAATGTCGGCTGGCGGGTCCCCGAGCTAAGGCCTTCTCTGTGGCAGCGCCGGCCCTCTGGAACCAGCTCCCCACAGAGATCAGAACCATCCTGAATTTACTCACCTTCCACAGAGCCATTAAGGCCCGGTATAGGTACCACTTGGCTCAATAGTAGTAACTGTGAGAGGGACTCTTGGAGTCCTAATGGATGATAAATTTAATATGAGTCAGCAGTGTGCTGCTGCTGCCAAAAAATCCAACAGAGTTCTTGGCTGCATTAACAGAAGGATAGAATCAAGATCACATGACGTGTTAGTGCCACTTTATAATGCGTTGGTAAGGCCACACTTGGAATAATGCACCCAGTTTCATTCGCCACAATCTAAAAAAGATATTGAGACTCTAGAAAGAGTACAGAGAAGAACAACAAAGATTATTAGGTGACTGGAGGCTGAAACATGAAGAACGGTTGCAGGAAAGAAGGACTAGGGGTGACATGACAGCAGTGTTCCAATATAGGGGTTTCCACAAAGAAGAGGGAGTTAAGCTATTCTCCAAAGCACCTGTGGGCAGGACAAGAAGCAATGGATGGAAACTAATCAAGGAGAGAAGCAACCTAGAACTAAGGAGAAATTTCCTGGCAGTTGGAACAACTTTCCTCCAAAAAAGGAGAATGCTCCAACACTGGAAGTTTATAAGAGGAGATAGGACAACCATTTGTCTGAAATGGTATAGGGTTTCCTGCCTGAGCAGGGGAATGGACTAGAAGACCTCTAAGGTCTTTTCCAACTATGTTATTCTATTATCAAAAAGCTTCAGATGGTCACAGCTGTATACATTTCAGAAGTAAGATTTAGAGCAATTTTTTTTATCTTTTACACAGTGATGCAATAGCATTTTATCATTTAATTTTGATAGTTGTTTGCTTTCAAGCATCAATCTTTTAGTTTATTTTATAAGGAAAGTCTAATATTTACTTAAGATTAAATAAATTATAGTCTGTATAACCAGCTGCTTCTCACATTAAAGGGTAAGTGGACATTGATGTGAGGATTTTTGCTGCAAATATCACAGGTATCTTTTTAAAGAAAAAAAATGAAACTTTCTATCACTTTCTGCCACTTTAAATTAAAAACCATCTTTGAAAAAACATAAGTATTTTTGTTACGTAGATTTTTAGTGAAGGGTTATAAAACTCTAGTTTAGTTTACCTTTAGCAAAGAAAGTTAGCTGAGAGCGAATGTCACATGCACTTATATTCATGAACTTTTAGCTTGGATTGGACTAAGTAATAAATTAGAACTACATGACATTCAGAGATTATGCATAGCCAAATATTTCATTACTTTGCATTATTTTGTATTATTTTACCTCTTGAGAGGTAAAAGAATGTAAATCTATTCCATAGAATTAGATTGATATAATTTGTAGCTGCCTTTTATAGTAATTCCATCGCCTTTTCTTTTTGATCCAGTCACATCACCTGATACAAGTGTATCTGTCTTTAGTTGGCAAGTGAATACCTATGGTCAAGGCAAGCCATCTACCTACTTAGGTATTTTTGATATAAATCGCTGGTATCATGCTCAGATGCCAGATTCATTAAGGTAAGTGGTAGTTTCTTCTTATCACAAAATTTCAGAAAGAATAGATTTTAATGCTGTCAGATTTACTTCTTATGTTTCTTATGTCTGTTTTCTTAAGGCCAGGGGAATTTTTACATAATTGTCCATATTTTGCATTATGGTCTTTGGATGCTGTGGTGAGCATCACCTCTCCTAATCATATTTTGGATGTCTTGGTACATGAACGAAGCTTTACTCGGGGAGTGTCTCCTTCTTATCCTCCACCTGAACAGTTTTTTAACCCAAGCACTTACAATTTTGGTAAGTATATTATAAACTACTTTTATGGGAGCATTCTGAAGTTATTGCATTCAAAATACTTTTGAAATATTGCTGTGATGGCTTTTCCAGGCACAAAAAAGTGTGATAAAAATCTAATAAGAATAATGCACATTCTGCAGCAGTAGATCAAATAGTGCCATTAATTTGTATGTCAGCTACAAGAAAAGTGCTGTGTAAAGCTCAGATTTATTCTTAATACAGATAGTCCACAATTTACAACCATTTGTTTAGTGACAATTTGAAATTACAAGGGCCCCGAAAAAAGTGACCTATGATCCTTTGTCACAGCAACTCCATGGTCACATGATCAACATTTGGAATCTTGACAGTGACAGTGTCCTAGAGTCATGTGGCCACTTTTTGAGGCCTTCTGACAAAGTCAACAGGGAAGCCAGATTCACTTAACAGCTGTGTTACTAACTTAACAACTGAAACGATTCATTTGACGACTGTGGCAATAAAAATCATAAAATGGGGCAAAACTCACTTAACTGTCTTGCTTAGCAACTGAAATTTTGGACTCAACTGTGGTTGTAAGTCAAGGACTACTTGTATATGAAATGCACATTGCTGCATTTTGATATAAAATATTAACATCCTAGATGTTCCTTTGGGTAGTTAGTGCTAGTAATAAAAAGTATTCTTTCATGCTACACTTAATGCTTAATGTCAACTCTATTACTTGCTATCCTCTGCCCCAGGGAGTAGCATTTAATTTTAGAATTAAATGTTGGGATTTGAGTGTGGAAAAACATTAGTACTGGAAAAGCTACACTGTCCCTTTCTGTTTAAGCCAGTGTCCTTTCTCCTTGTGTGTGTGTGTGTGTGTGTGTGTTTGCAATCCTTACTCCTGCTTCTATTGTACAGGGGCAAGAAGTTGATATACTAGATCAGTATTGTAAAAGTAGTAGCATAGTGGGGAGCTGTCATTATCCCTAGCTTGGTTTTCAAATGATTAAATATATATTTCAAGATTCATGGAATTAAATTATAGTCCATTTATTTGGACGGAGACCTGGATGTAGTCTGAGGGAATTTAACTTTTCATCTTATACAATTATCTTCTCTATGTTCTGTCCCACGCCCGAAAACCATGGATCAGGACTAGTTCTTAAACCAACAGTCTTTATTTTAAACATAAAGCTGTAAAAGTCAGTTTTTTCAAAATACAAAGGAGTATCTCTAGAGCCAGTAGCCCCTGGCAGAGTACCCAAGTAGTCTAGGCAAAATGTCAAGTGATAACTCACTCTCAAATGCAGAGAAATAAAACCCCAGTAAAAAATCCCAAATTCAAGGCTTGACATGA
Organism: Boaedon fuliginosus; assembly: GCA_027560395.1. NCBI lineage: Eukaryota > Metazoa > Chordata > Lepidosauria > Squamata > Lamprophiidae > Boaedon > Boaedon fuliginosus. The sequence goes on along the minus strand of JANHGC010002848.1, from coordinate 97,185 downwards.
ATCACAATGCTCTCCAAAGTCTTCAGTTTTTCTCTGCAAGGAACAGACCCCACCCACACCCCTTTTAACTGCCTTTGGGTGTGGTCAATTACTGGTCAGCTGTAGCTTGACCTCTGCCCCTCTTACGTTGCTGCTGTCTTCTGAGCAGTCTCTGAGCTCTGGCATCACTCAGAGCCTCCTCCTCACTAGTGTCCGACACTATTGGCTCCACATAACTTGTAGAGGGCCAGCGTCTGGCATAGTGTCAACAGCCGGCGTCTCCCTCGCCTCTTATTCTGACTCTTTCTCTCCCTCGGAGTCAGGTTCTGCCAGCAGTTCAGCATGCTGCAGAGTCACAACATTCTGCTTTAGTGCCCCAACATATACTAGCAGTGTTGAAATAAAATTGCTGGAAAGTTTCTCTCCCCCCCCCCTTTGTTATAATACCAGTCATTTGCCCCTCATTCTAATGAAGAACTCTATTCCATAGATGTCACTTGTTTGCTGAATTGTGGAATAGTTCATATGTCTTGCACAGGATTTCAAAAAGATGTAAGTATTATTTGTTTACTGCTGAATTAGGTATTCTGTTTTTTTATCTTATCTTTTTCAATTCATAAACGTGTGAATCAGCTTTACTTTGAAAATTTCATTCCTAAATCCTGCCTAAAAGAAAAAAAATCTAATGGTTTAATAGTTATTCATTGATTTTGGTTCTAATCCTGCAGAGCCAGTTTGGTTTAGTGGTTAAGGTATCAGGCCAGAAACGAGGCGACTAAGTTCTAGTTCTATGTTAAAGAATGGAAGCTGGCTAGGTGACTTAGGCCAGTCATTCTCTCAGTCATCAGGTGAAAATGGGTATGTCAATTCTTGTCACAACCAATAGACCAGCATTTGGTTGATATGGAAAAACAACTGTGGAGCTGGCAATGCAGAAGTTAACAATTTTTTTTATATGTCTGCTTATACTTCCCATTATATTTGATGAGACCAGAACCCACCACTTCCTTTAAAAATGTTTACTTTCCCATTTTTAAACATTTTACATATTTTCTTAACTGGTACAGGTGAATTATAACCACAGTGGAGCCTGCACATCATTATTTATTTTTTATTTATTTTATTTATTAAATATTTATGCCGCCCAACTACCAAAGGACACTGGGCGACTTATAACATGGATAGCAATAGCACTCAGATTTTTTTATATATATACTGTTTATCAGAGCTTTTCAACACTCCCCAAGCAGTTACAGAGTCTTATTGCCCCCAACAATCTGTATCCTCATTTCACCGATCTTAGAAAGGATGGAAGGCTGAGTCAATCTTGAGCCTGGGGATTCGATCTGACAGCCTGCTGAACAAGTCAGCAGAGACTGCAGTGCTGCATTTAACCACTGCACCACTGAGGCTCTTAATGATTGTAAAAAAACAGTTGTAAAATGGATCAGTCACTTGACAGATCTGGTCTTAAAGTCTTTCTTGCAGTAATCATTAAGTGAATCATCACAGTTGTTAACCAGTTATTCATTATGGGCACTGTTTTACCAAAACCTGGAAGTAAATGCCAGTTTTTAACAAAACCATTGTAAACCATGGGGCTGTGGGATGCTGCAAGTGACCATAAATGCAGCCTGGTTGCTGAGCACCCAAAGTGTGGCCATTTGACTGTGTGTGTGTGTGGTTTTTTTTTGGGGGGGGGGCAACTGTTAGATCTTCAGATCAGATCATAAATACCCAATCCTGGTAGGTTTGTCAAAACTTTGAACAGTCACTAAGTGACCAGTCATAAATCATGGACTACCTGTATTTGGAATACTTAAAAAGTAGTTCTTAAACATTTATGACTTTGTACTAGAGTACACAGTTTTTCAGAGGCACAATAACACAAAGCCTTGCAAATTATGGGATCTTGATTTCTACTATCTTGCCTATACCCAACACAGTCACATTTGTTTCTTTATAGCTTCTTTGCTTGCTATAGAGAATATGAAAGAAAACTAATAAATATAATAATTTATGTGGTTTTATTTTGACAAAAATTGTTTAATTTTAGTAGTAATTTTCCAGTGTTCTACAGTTTGTCCTAATGCAAAATTGTTTGATTAATTGCAGACATTGCATTTCTTAAAAAATTCTGCCTGTTCGTTAAGTGAAACTATTCCTGAGGGTTATAATAGATGCCTTATAGCTGGTTTACTATCTCCAAGGTTTATTGATATACAGCCAACAAGTCTGAGCCAGGTAAGTTTATGATGAAGATAAGGTTGAGAATGCAATCATTCTTTTATTTGATTCTTAAATTTTATGTCCTGCCTAATTGAATTGAGTTATAGCATTTCATCTAACAAAAATTCCATAAGCAAAATGAGGTTTGTGATCAGCCCCACTATGTCCATATTCCTAGCCCCACTATGCCCAACATGTCAGTTGCTATGCAGCTACAGATGGATTACATTTTTAATGTTGAAATTGTGAATTACTAATGCCATGAAATACTGCATTTTGTTTTTTGTTTTTATTTTTTTTAGGAAGAGCAGTTTGAAGCTGTATTATCAACTGCTATCCAGACAAGTTCTTTGGGACTCCTCACTAGCTGCATTAAACAGTGGACTGCTGAAGGTACGTAACCTTGTTGTTCAATACAGTTATTTTGCTATAGTAACTTCTATAATGTCTGCTTTTTGTTTTTTAAAGAGCAACCAGATTCTGCACCCAACTTGCGTTTTGTTCTCGAATGGGCATGGAGTAAAGTTGTTAAAACAAAAGAAGATTTCATTTGTCTCTGTAAGTAATATAATGTGCTTTGAAACAATGGAAATCAACATATTGTATACAGAAATTGGCTTAACAGATTAATTATATTGGATTAAAACATGTTGAATTCTGAGCCTTAACTAAAGTTGTCAAAACTCTTATTTTTTTAAGGTGCTCCCTTATTTGATGGGTCATCTAACTTCATTGATCCACAGACTCTACAGTCTCTCCAGCGCTGTGAGTTGCTTCTTAACAACCTTAACACGGTGTTAAACTGTTTCATAATGGAAGCTCAACAACTGACTGAAAAAGGTATGTAAAAGTCATAAAATTTAAGATCCATATTTTATATTACCTTTTAACAAATAAGAATCTCACATTCTTCTTCATGTATTTGTATGTTCAACTATTGTATAATCATTTTCCCCTTCGAATTAGAAAATAAAAAAAAGTTGATTTGATCTCCAGACACAAAAAAAGTTTAAAAGAAAACTTGATATATTATTCTTAGTATAGTGGAAATTTTATATCCTGTATAGATAATTTGTGGCTATATTTGGATTAAAGCTAGAATGCCTTTACAGTCATGAATGAGCTAAATGATCCCTCTATCTTTAAGCTGACAAATTATTACCCACATCTTGTCAAGGTTACATGAAGCTTTGTTAAAAAAAACAAGTCTCTTCATTTTTTTAGGCATTACAGATCTGACAAACAAACAGGTTGTAACCAGTCTCCTTTCGCAGTATTTACAAGTGGTCATCTGGTTCTGTCGATCCAATCTCCTTCCAGAAAATTTAGGTAGGTCTCCTTCACCTGTTATATCTCAGTAACAGGCTATTTCCTGTTTTATTACTAGTATATGTCTATTTCTTATAGAAAAGTTAACATCATTTTGAAAAAGTTGGTTTCTGAAAATTAGATTTCTAATATGCACATTAAGAACTCATAGAATAATCTGCTTTTTCATTGCAGTTTGTTTAGGAGCTTTTCATCTTTACAGTCACTATTTATTACATATGTTTCATATTGAATCAAATTTGATTCAAAACTGCTGAAACTATATTCTTTCTTTTCTAAAGGCAATTGTTTATGCTTGTAACCAATTTTCCAGAAGCAAGAATGAGAAACAGAAATTTTTATTTTTTCTTTCTCTTTCTTTCTTTCTTTCTTTCTTTCTTTCTTTCTTTCTTTCTTTCTTTCTTTCTTTCTTTCTTTCTTTCTTTCTTTCTGTCTTTCTTTCTGTCTGTCTGTCTGTCTGTCTGTCTGTCTGTCTTTCTGTCTTTCTGTCTTTCATTTAGTTATGGAATATTAAAAATACCTTGGTGAATCTTTATTTTCTTGATAATGACCAAAACTAATAGCAGCAAATTGAATGACCAATTTGAACCTGTCCTTGTAAAAAAAAAATCTGCCTTCAAATAATAACAGGATTAATCAGTGGTACTGGGTCATTATTATTTTTTACTGCTAATACATTTGTGCACTGTGGAGATATGAACACTTCATAGCAATCACTGCCTAATTTATAACAATAATTAGAAATCTACTTTCTTAATTTATTCAAAATATAATGATTACTGGCAAGTAGTTGTGTCTTAACTTCACAGCTACATTGCAGTTAGCCGATATAGTTGTCATAGTATTCACACTTGCTGTATTTTTCTAAAACGTTAAACTCATGACCAAAACAGTCATATATTAGTGCATGAGAATATCTTGCCATTAATATTTCCATACAACTTTAATTTTACTTGCATTCTCAATTACAATGTTTTTAAGCCTGGCTGGATTTGCATTTTCAATGCCCATACTACCCTATTCCCCTGAAAATACGACCTCCCCTGAAAGTAAGACCTAGCTTGCTTTTTACACATCCGCCCAATATACGTGTGCCCCTAACTAATAGGTTCTTCATTTGCTATTGAGGGCATTTTGTATATAACTGGAGAAGCTTATATTTAATATTTGACCAGATATAGTCTAATTAATATTTTGAATTGCCACAAATAACAATATAAACATGCAGTAGCAGTTCAGATTTGAAAATCCTGTTTTTCTATTCTGGCTACAGCTAGAATTTTTTTTTGCACCAGATAAATTTTAAAGTGAGTTTTAATCTTTTTTTTTTAATGCAGAAGAAGACATGCATTTGCCAAAATCTTTCTATAATTACCAACATATTCAACGGTTTTACATCAGTTGTCGTCAAAAATTGGAACGCTTATCAAGGTAAGAGGTTTTTTTTTAATGTGTTATATCTGAGTAAAGAATTTATCAGCTATGAGCAGCTTGCAAGTAGCAAGGGAAAGGACACCAAGGTTATTGAATGCATGTTTATAAAACAAAACAAAAAATGCATAGAGAGAAAATAGCACTAGTCATTTTCTTGCTGACATTTGCGATAACCTGTTTATTCCCTATTTTCGTGGCGCGTAGGGTGATTCAGTGTCTGTCTTCCTCCCCCCCCCCTTGTTTTTATATAACTGAGCAATATCTTGTTCTCCTCACACCTTTTATAAGTTGTTACATGTTTCTAGATAAGATTTATTAAAGCATGTGGCAAATAAGTGGCCACACTCTTTTAAAAAAGTGATTTTAGAGACTAGTCTTTTGCTTATGCTTGTACATAAATTATTTAGCTTTCAATGTTTGGTTGAAGTCTTTGGTTTTTTGTGAATAAATTTTGAAGGCAGAGAAATTTGAATTGCATGCTTTGTTACTAAATAGCCTTTTTAAACTTGCTTTTAACAATAGGAAATTAAATGCCTGCCTTCCTGTTATAGGGGCAAATGGAACCCTGATTGTTTGATGATTGATGGCATGATTTCCCAGTTAGGTGATTCAGTTGTGAAGTTGTGGCAGAGAGATGGGGGGACTGGAAAGTATCCTCCTCCAACATTACATGTAAGTAACATGAATAAGACAGCCAGTTTTATGTAGTAGTTTAAGGCATTAGGAAATAACTGGGAGACTGTGGATTCTAGTGCTGCCTTAGGCAAAAACCACCTGGGCGATTTCTGAAAGTCTGAAAAGTGCATGGATTTGTCCCAGAAATTTCCAGTAATGAAGAATTTTTTAAAAGATTTGTTGTATTTGAATAATTAGAATAGTTGACTCAGTGTGTGTGTGTTCTAATTATAGGCATTACTTGATCTCTACTTGTTAGAAAACACTGAAGAACTCTACAAGCATGCAATTGTATCCTTTCAGAAACATAAAATATGACAATGGCTGCAGCACGTTTCATTTTCAAGGTTTTAAAATGAAATTGTTCTTTTAACATTTTTTAGCATTTTCCATTATCATTTCTGTCCAACACTTACAGAACAAATGAAAACATGGATATTGGAGTTGATAATAGAATATTGAGCCTAGGAGGGTTTGCTATTTATAAGTCTGCTTCCTACTTTGTAGGTCTCTCCACATTTGCATATCCAATTGAGACTTCTGTTACTCTTTAGGCCCCAAATAGAGCATAATTAATCCAATTCATGTGAATTTTGTACTTTCCCAAGAATATAGCATCACAAAGCATCCCAGTTGTATGCAGAGCAGGAATTGTTTTAAACTCAGGACAAACCTATTTTGAATTAAAGACACTTCTAACATGTTTTAAAGAATCTTTTGTGTGTCATAGTCATAGTTTTGACTCAGAACAGTTCAGATGAAATATTTTGTAGGCCCCTAATGTGAAGCTATAGAGAGGCTTGGAGAGGCCAAAGTTCTTCTGTGTTCTTTTTTACTTTCTTGATTTCAGTAATTCAAAATTTCAAGTGTTAAGTTACATTTGTATGATAGAATTTGTAACTTCAGAATTTGTTTACATTAAAGATTGAGGTTATATATGTTTTAATATTGTCAATGAGATTTTACAAGATAAAATTATAGCAAAATATATTTATGCTATTTATAAGTAGGAATGTTCTGTTATTTCATAGGAAACAAAATTCTTGGTTAACCTTAATAAGCTAATCAGACAATTTATTTATTACTGGATATCATGCATTCTTGCCCAAACAGAACTGATACTTCAGTGGATTCTTTCCCAACAGCCTTTGCAGTCCCAATAGGTCTGGTTAACCTAATTCAGGGTTTTTGGTGTTTGGATCATAATGACTATGAGGTCAGTATAAAGTAGCAATTCCGTTATTTATTATTGGATTTATATTTTACCTCTTGGCTTATATAGGTTTTCAGTGCTTCTTGAGAAAGTGCAGTAAAATACTCAAGAGTAGGTTGCCCTCAAACTGTAAATAATAAGTTTGCTTTTAGAAAGATTGGTGGCAGTATTGGAGGCAATATTAAATTAAAATATGCTAAAAGTCTTGCTGAAGCCAACATATACAAGAAGAAGAAATTAAAATTAGCAATCTGGATAATACAAACTTGGAATAGAAGTACAAAATACTACACACACACACACACACACACACACACACACACACATGGAGAAAATACTAGTTTAGATTATTCATATATGTTTTATTTCTATTCTAATTATAACCTTGCACTTTTGCAGAATTCTCTGTCCTATCTGTTTCACCCAGCTACAATCAAACTGCCTTGGCAACACATGCAGATCATTCAAGCTTTGATGTGTCAAGGAGAGCACAAGCGAGCCCTTCGATATATACAGATAATGAAACCATCAATGATAAGTAGCACTGAAGTTGCACTCCATCTTACTGTGTTGCTCTATAACAGGTAAAACACGTCTTTATCTTTTGCAATACTATGCTTAATTCATAAAGAAAAATGATCCTCAAAGCAAAAGTATTAAAATCACAATTTTTTTAAATCAAAGGTATAGGATATTAAGAGCTGTTAATGTCTTTTTTTCCTGTAGCAGAAAGATCTGCCAGGATTCTAATTTTGAATTTAATTTCAGTTGCATGGTGGAAGCTTGGAACGTGTTGCGGCAAAATTCTAGCCAGTTAAAGGTCGAAGAGATGCTCAAACATGTTTATGAAATCTGTCAGGAACTTGGACTGATGGAAGATTTACTAAAATTACCATTCACAGAAACTGAACAAGTAAGCCAGAATAAAAATAAAATCTAAGGAATAACTTTTTTAAAAAAAAACCAGTGGATGACTCATTAATGCAATGGCATTAGCCGCCTCGAGTTCCCCTTGACTGTGGAAGAGAGGCGGGGTATAAATCTAAATAAATAAATAAATAAAATAAATAAATTATATGTGTCTGTTTATCTCCTGTAGGAGTGTCTAGAGAAGTTTTTACAGACAAGTACTGGTATCAACAATCATGAGTTTCTTTTAGTTCATCACCTCCAGAGGGCCAACTACATTCCTGCCCTGCAGCTGAATCAGTCTTTGAAGATTAATCTCATGGTAAATCATAACATTTGGCAATACACAGGAGAAGTTAGGATTATTTTCTAAAGTTACTGTTGTGGACATTTGTTGCTTCAAGCTAAAGTTAACTGAATGAGTCCAAAGCAGGAATTGGGAGAAAGCGTCTCAGAACTGGCCCTCTCTCTGGAACATAAAAGAATGGAAAGGGGGGGGGGGAAGAATTTCAGATTGGCAAGATTTTGTTACTGTAATCTTGCAATAAAGATAGTATTCATTTAGTTTTGGTTTCCTGGTCTAGACTACCTGACAGGATCTTGCAAATAGAATAGGCCAGGGCTGGTGCATGTTGTTTCTTCTTCCATCTTCCTCTTTGTAGCCTCTATCCATATCTGCACACCATTTTCCCAGCTGCTTTTTCCTTTCCCTGTTTCCCCTTATCTGCTGTTACTGGCCAAACAGAGCCTCTCCAATCCATGAAGAGAAGAGAAGAGAAGAGAAGAGAAGAGAAGAGAAGAGAAGAGAAAAATTCTTTATTGGCCAAATGTGATTGGACACACAAGGAATTTGTCTTTGGTGCATATGATCTCAGTGTACATTAAAAAAAAAGACATCAAGAATCATAAGATACAGTGATAGTCATAGGTCACTAAATAAGCAATCAAATCATACTAGGAAACAAAACAATATAAATCGTAGAGATACAAACAACAAGGTTATAGTCATAAGTGGGAGGAGAAAGGTAATAGGAAGGATGAGAAGAATAATACTAATACAGTCTTAGTAAATAGTTTGACAGTATTGTAGGAATTAGTTGTTTAGCAGAGTGATGGCATTCAGGGAAAAACTGCCCTTGTGTCTAGTTATTCTGGTGTGCAGTGCCCTATAGTGTCCTCTTGAGAGTAGAAGTTGAAACAATTTATGTCCAGGATGTGAGGAGTCTGTAAATATTTTCACAGCCCTCTTTGACTCATGCAGTATATAGGTCCTCAAAGGAAGGCAAGTTGGCAGCAATTGTTTTTTCTGCGGTTCTAATTATCTGTTGAAGTCTGTCTCTGTCTTGTTTAGTTGCACAGCTGAACCAGACAATTATAGAGGTGCAGATGACAGATTCAGTAATTCCTCTGTACCACCGCCAAGCTGAAGAAGGAGAAAAGAATTTTACCAAATACATTTTTTAAAATGATATCGTGTTTCCCCGAAAATAAGACCCTGTCTTATATATTTTTTTTGCCACCCAAAAAGGCACCCGGTCTTATTTTCGGGGGATGTCATCCACTGACTAACCTATGAGTTA
>JANHGC010002848.1:67077-79162 GCA_027560395.1 Boaedon fuliginosus | reverse complement strand
CCCTCGGCTTATACACGAGTCAATAAGTTTTTCCAGTTTTCATAGGTAAAATTAGGTACCTCGGCTTATATTCGGGTTGGCTTATACTCGAGTATATACGGTACATTTCTTGTTAGCTCATCGGCAAGAAATAATTTGCACATTTGTGTCTATTGCACCCATCTGCAATCATTCATGGACCAGATCTGATAATGGGTTTCCATTGGTCTGAGGTACCAGTTAGACTATTGCAATGTGTTCACCATATAGTATTACTCTAAAAGAGTGCTTAAATTCATATAGAATTCAGCAACTAGTCGGCTATCCTGTGCACAGTCGCAGAATAAGATTGCGCTTATGTTGTAAGTTCTGCACAAGTTGACAGTTGACTTATTCATTCAGTTCAAGAGGTTAATCTATGAAATCCTCAGATAGTTGTCTGGTTATAAAATTTGATTCTGTTAAACATGTTCTCTGTTAACAGTGGTCTGTTGTCAAGCAGACAAGAGAAAGCGTCCTCTTGCAATGACTCCTTTTGTAGTTGCCCTTAGCCGATATTCTTAAACTACTGAGTGGAGCTTATTTGCTATTGAATAATGCCTCAGCAGACAGCAGCATGTAGCTGATCACTAATTTCAGAAGCTTATCAGATTTAGCCTGAGTTCATATGTAGATGAGAAACTAGCTGAGAATTCCAGAATATTGGACTACAGTTGGAAGTTCAAAAAGGATTCCAGATGAAGACCACAGCAAACCACAAGAAAATTGCATGGGTGCTATTATCTGACTACTTTCCCTAATAGAGTAGAGATGGTTATTAATACCCAAACTTTAAGTGAATGTGCAGAGTCGTAACAGTTACATCAGTTAGGCATAACTTTTACACAATAGCAGTGAGTTTACAATTTCTATGCATTACGGCCAGGCTAGTGTTTTTGTGTACTCCTTGCAATATGATTAAATAGTTGTGCATGATGCCAAAATAGTATACAGTAAAAAAGTTTTTAAAGTTTTGTCTTTTTTAGAATCTTAAAAAGAATGAACCTTTATATACATGTATCTGTTTCTGCTTTTTGTATAGTGCAACTCATACCCTAGAATCCAACATGCTACCATTGTTGGAAGACAACGGATTCCTTGCTCAAACAAACAGCCAAGTTCAGAAGGTGGAAGGAGCAGATGGAGAATGTAGGTATTTTGAATATCAAACAAATGGAACAAGCAGTATGAAGTGGTTTTATATCTTCTTTCAGGAGATATAAAATTCTGGAAGCATATTATTGTATTTTCAAGATTGGCTTTCCATGCACATATCTAAAACCTTTTAACCTGAACATTTATATCTTGATAATACCTTTTTTAATTAGCTTTTTTAGTATTTCATTATTTTAATTATTAATGCAAACAGATAACTCAAGTATTTTAATTGTTTCTATCATTAATTTCTCTATTGATGCTGTTCAGATTCTACAGTGCTGTTGCATAATTTAGATCAGGGATCTTAAGCTCCAGAGGCCAGATGCAGCCTTTCAAAACATTTTTGGTAGCACAAGATTTTAAGAAAGAGTAAGCTAGCAAAAAGTATTGCTGAAGAAAATAGCAATTTTGCTTGTCCATTTTACTTCATGTAAAAATAAAGTTGAAAGGATGGATCAAAAGATGGCACCTCACACACAGATGTCTGTAGGAGTGATTGTGCAGCTTGCTGATATCAGATGCTATGAACCCTCCCTTAGAAAACATTGCATGCTTGGGATCGGGTAGCAGTTCTAAGGCAGTGTCACAGGGCTGCATTCCCCCATTTCTTGTCAGCTATTAACAGGCCTGGCTATTATGATTTTGCTCCTTTGCCTTCCTAGGGCACCGCAGGCTGTAGGGAAACCCCACATGGAAGGGAGTTGTGAAGTCTTCAACCTAGGTGGATTCGGAGGTTTAGTATTTCCTTCTTACAATGAGGGTGCTGGAATTTCTTCCGCTTTGTTGTTCCTGGCCACTCTCTGTGCAAGAGCAATCCACAGCAGACTCAGTGCCAGTGTCAGTAGCACCCCAGCCATCAACTCTGTAGTTCTTACCAGGGCCTAAATGGTAAAAATGAAAGGGTGAAAAATGTAATATATTTATACTGAATTGCATACCATTATACTCTTACTTAATTTTTTTACTCGCGAGATTTTGGATCTCTACTGAGTCAAAAATGAAATCCAGTGATTAAAAATACCCAAAGCTTTGCTGTATGTGGGCAGACTGTCAAACTTATATAAACAGACAAAAATCAGACAACAAAGCTGGTAGGTCATTGTAATCTTGATGCAAAGAGCTAGAAGAGATCTAATGTTTGTTTTTGAAAAAGATGTGATTACAGTGTGGAACAGATACTTCAATATCTGTTGACTGGGGAAGGAGACGGAATATAAATAAATAAATAAATAAATAAATAAATACCACTTGCTGTTGGATGAATATTTGCACAATAAATATTCTTTCTGCTTATCCCTTGAGGAGAAGTAGTTTAATATTAGTATTTAAGATGTATAAAGGTCAAGAACAAATTTGATTATTATATTTCTGTAAATGAAAGGTGAAAAATATAGTTAAAGGATCTAATAGTAATATTTAGCAGTAAAAGATTTCATTCAGAAACAATAAAATCAAATAATGTCATAAAATCACTTTTTCAGCTGTCATCAGTATTCCTGATAGTGAAGACATTGCCAGTATCCATTCAAAAAATGAGCTGGAAGAAAGAGAAGCACAAGATGAAAGTGAATTGGAAAAAACAATCCAAGAGGAACATCTAATAGTCCTTCAAGAAAAAACATTGCCTAATATTGACTCTGAAAATCAAAAAGTGGATGTAAGTTAACTTCTTTTTATAGTACTTCAACATGATTAGAAAACTGGCATCACACTTAATCCTATGTTACCAGTATGGGTCCCAAAATTTCTTCCTAAAAATTTTTATATATAAACAATTGACCCAATTGTATAATAATCTATGTCTCTTTTATAGTATCAATAAAAAAAGAATGCAATAACCATTAAGGCATTAGGCTAGAAATCAGGAGATTGTGAGTTCTCGTCCCACCTTAGGCATGAAAGCCAGCCGGGTGACTTTGGACCAGTTACTCTGTCGGTCTACAACACCAGACTCAGGCGACAAGCCAGTCAGTTCCTGTTGCAATAAAATGGATCAACATTTAATTGGTCCAAAAAAAGTAGATCCTGCACCTGTAGGAAAAAAATATTAGGAAAGAAAAAAGGAGGTAACCATGGTGTATGTGCATACAATTAAAAAACACTTTCTTGATCATTATAAATAGGAAGCAATAGCTTCCAATAGGTTTGGAAAGCCAGAGTCTGCAATTTCCTTTTGAACATTTTTGCCGAGGTAACTTTGCAAACCAATGCATGGATTGCTGAATTGGTCAGTGAAGTATAACTTCAGAAAATCTGAAATTTTGAAGAACAGTTATTCATGGCTGTTATATTTCTAGAAAAATGCTGTGTAATGGAATTCAACTTATGTGTTTTCTATTTTAGCTGATGGGAAACGGAAAACATGAGATACAAGTTTCAGAAGCTATAGTAGAAGAAATCCCATACAATGAACTGTGTTCTTCAAGCAATCTCAAATTTCAGTGTCACTGTGACAGCGTAGAACAAGTTACATGTGAAATGCTTGAAAAAGATGCTGATGAATCTTCATTTACTGAAAGAGATGGAGAATTGCTGTGTCAGAATAATTTTTCTTTAATATTAGAAGGTGATGACGAAGCTGAGGTGGAAGATTCTACAAATTTGCATACTTCTCCAAAACCAGCTAGTCCAGAATCGGGGGATAGAAGCAACAACCAAGAACTAACCACAAATTCTGTGTCCACAGTAACTAGTAATGAAATACCACAGAATACTGCTGAAGTACTACCTTATGTACCTGAACCAATTCAAATGGCTATTGCTGAAAATCTGTTAGATGTAATCAAAGACACAAGAAGTAAAGAATTTTCAGCTGAGATAATAGAACAATCTTTTCATGAAAGCATAAGCAAGAAAGTATTAAGTTTATCCCAGGGTCCTCTTCAAAATGTTCATAACACAAATAATGATGTAGACTTAAATAGAATTGAAAATTTGATGCCTGGTATAAGTTCAACAGATCAGGCAAACCAAAGTCTTGGTAACTCATGTAATGAGCAATCACTGACAAAGAAAAATAAACCAACTATATTGGCAACCCCCACACTAAGGAGAAGTGCTAGGCGAGCAAAGAAGCCAACAGATATTTCTGAAAATCTACCACATAATTCTGAAGAACCTCAAGAACAGCAGATTCTCCAAATTCCTGATTTTTCCATCAGAGATATGAAGGAAACAAAGAATGAGTTAGAAATCTCAGCAAATGTTCATCCTGTTTCACCAACACTTCTGGCAACTGTTACCACAAGGAGTGGAATTAGAAAACCAAACAAAAGTGTGTCAAAACGTTATGGGCCTCCACACAGTGATCTTCCTTCTGCTCGCCAGAGGACTCCTAGGATTACAAGAAGTATAGTAGGAAATCAAAATAGTAATCAATTTATTATTGATCATACAATACAAATGACAGTCACTCCTAAAAGTGCAACAAAACTAAAAGCTATCACCTTGCAACTTGCAGAAAATGTAATTTCAGATCAGGAGGTAGAACCTCAAAGAAAGCAGCTGTCAATATCACCAAAAAGAGGAAGGAGAAGAAAGCATGGCATATTGAAAGTAGTGACTAAGGCAGAAACCATTTCTGAGAAGCTACCATCACCTAATCCAGTTCGAAAGAGTAGAAGTAGAAAGACCAGTCTGTCAGAAACAATTTTTAAACATGACATGCAACCAAATGAATCACAGCTATCAGAACAGAAGAGAATACAAAGAATAGGTACGTCGGAATCAGTTTCTAATCAAGAAAGTGGTCTTATTGAATCATCACATATTGAACCACCGCGTCGTAAAAGAGGAAGACCAAGAAAAAATTCTTTGAATGTTTCGGCAGAATCACAACTAGACATGTCACTGTTATCTTCTCCAGATGCTGCATCCTCAGTCCATAAGCGAAATACTAGGAGTGGGGCTGTACAAACCTTGGGATGTTTACCTTCTCTAGAAACTTCTATAATGGAAACCCCAAAGAGAAGATCTTCAAGAGTGACATCTCGAAGTGTAGAGAAAACAGATAAAGAAAAGTCTAACCTAACAGAACTCCAGCCAAGTGAGGCAGTAGCTTCAGAAAAGAAGTCTGAAAACAGGCGGTCTAGGATAACTAGAATTAGAAAGAAGACTACGTTGCCTTCTGTCTCAGAAACAAGTAGAGAGGAAGAACATTTGCTGCTAGCAACCAATAATGAAGTGGAATCAGAGACTACAGATGTGTCCAGGCTGAGGCTTGGTGAAATAAAAGAAACTTTGACACACCATGCTGGTAGCATTAAGAGGACAAGATTAACGCCAAAGAAAGTAAAACAGTCACTTTCCCTGGATATAAATAAAACCTTCTTTTTTTCTCCTCCTCTTACAAAACTCACCGAAAAAACTAAAGGTACTTGAAATTTTGCTTCAGAAATTGTTTGCTCTACATGAGGGTTGATCCAAGTTTAGAAAGAGTGCTGCATGATACCAGTTACATACACATAAAAATGTTTTCTGCTGAAAACAGATCATGCCTTTTCTAAATACAGCCCTGCAAGAAAGTAATTTATGGTGTGGCTAAAAGGACTTGAGGAGAGGAAATTCACAGAAATTGTACGGGTAGTCCTTGACTTACACAGTTCACTTAATGACTGAAAAAAGGGACACGACCATTTTTCACACTTAATGACTATGGCCACGTGATTTACTTTCAGATGCTTGACAGCTGACTTACATTTATGATGGTTGCAATATCCTGGGATCAAGTGATCACCTTTTGCGACCTTCTGACAAGCAAAGTCAATTGGGAAACCAGAATCCCTTAACAACTGTGTTACTAATTTAATAACTGCAGTCATTCACCTAACAAATGTAGCAAGAAAATTCGTAAAATGGGGCAAAATTCACTTAACAATTTTTTCACCTTGCAACATAAATGTTGGTCTCAATTGTAGTTGTAAGTTGAGGGCTACCTGTATTTGCTTCTTATGCAGTGAATAAAAATGTGCTTGTTTGTTGATACATTTACTAATGGTAGAGATTCAGAATTCTACTAGAAAAATTACATAAAACCTATGAAGAATCGTTGCACCAAAGGCAGGCTGCTATCTTGATTTTTTCTTGTCAACATCATAACATTTGGTAACAAAGTAGGGTGGTGAAAAAAATAAATTGATCAAAAATAGCCATCCAGTTAACAAATTCCAGGTGATGTTTCTGGAACTTGGGGGTGGGTTGGAGAATCTTAATCAAAACCTCCACACACCCCAAATTCAGTGTTAAGAAAAAGGGAAGGATTGAACTTGGGAGACTTTAGGCCTCTTAATTCTTTGTCTCAGGTTTTGTGGTCTTTTCCATTGACCAACCCTCATTTTTTTTGTGAATGAAGAAAGAGGTAACCTCTGTTTATAAAAGAGAGAGTGCTTCTAAGCTAAACTAAGAAAACATGAAGCCTAGCATTTCTCTGAAATATAAAATAGTTCTAAGCGCCTACAAAGCATCGGTAGTTTGGGGGGGGGGGCGGGATTAATCACTTCACCCTGTATTAATTTTCTGCTTAGGAAATATAGTTTGGCTTAATTTGCTGCCAGACTACTCTTGATAGCAATAAGATACCACCCTTGGTGGTTTTCAGTTCAAGTGGGACCTATGCAAGAATGAATTATAAAGTATTACAGCGTCCAGGGTTTAAAATTTTTCTGTTCCATTGAGGAGATACCTAGACAGCTAGGAATATTAACTAAATATGGATCCTTATAATTGGTTCACATGATAAACTGCTGGCTGCAGCATTGTAGTTGAAGGTGTGTACCTCAAATGTTTGTTTCCAAAGTCTGCTTATGGTTTCTTTTTTTAGGTGAAAAAGCAGTGACACCTGTTCAACTCAAAGGTGTAGATACAGATTTGGCTTCTAAGTTCGTGTTCTCACCTCCTGTTCTGAGGTCCAGGAAAAAGCAGATGTCTAGTATTTCAAGGATTGTGAAAGACCTGGTAAATAATTTGATCATTTCTTCTGTATATATTCAAATGTTCTTATATTTCTTGTACAGTAGGCAAACTTGATAACTAAATTCTGTTAACTTACTGCTCATTGTATCATTTTGCCATAGCAGGCCATTGAATGTCTAGTTCCTAGCCCTCAATATTCACTTTCAGTATGACAACAATTCCAAAGTGCTATTTATGATTTTTTCAATTTACTAACAGTTGGTTATCTTCAACAAATATCTTGTTATCACTAAGAGTCTTGTGGGATTTAGCTATATTGGATTTAAAGTAAACTTTTAAAAGCTGGGGGATAGAGACAATGCCTTCCTCTTTTGCCTTTTTAATATTATTTGTCCTTAGGAACTACCAGTTAAAGAAGAAAAGCATGCTGTTTCAGTAGAGACTTTAGAAAAGCAAAATGTTAAAACCAGAGCTACAAGGTCGCAAACAACAAAGACAAGAAAGTATGTAATGATTTCTTTTCTAAAGTAGTTGTTTCAAAAAATGATTATATTACATTAAGTCCGTTTTAGCTGCTAGAGACCGCATACATTTTCTCCATGGAAATCTATGCCTAATCTGTTGTTTCAATGGTACAATCCTCACCATTATAATCGAGTCCATCTTCCTTGCTTTTTATTGTCTTCTCCTTCTCTTTCTTTCCATCTTTTCAAGATTGCTGATGACATTTTAATGTATCCAAAGAGGCTAATTTGAGCTTGATCATTTGTGACTCAAGTGAGAATTCTGCGTGATTTGTTCAATAATTTTGGCATTTTTTGTTTGGTTTTTTTGGCTTTTCACTGTATTCTCAGGAGTCTTCACTAATACCATAGATCAATAGTCTTCCTATCCTGCTTCAAAAATAGTATATATGAAAAAATATATTTCAAAATTAGTGTATATGAGAGATGGCATATTGATACATTTAATATTTACTTATTGCAGTGTGAATTCTGATTTTCATTTGTTTACTGTGTTTTCAGATATAGTTAAATTAGCTTTTAAAAATGCTCTCTTTTTCTTACAGAATCTTAGGGAAAGATAGTAGTTGGTCACCCCCAGCAATGGAAATCAAGTTCATTTCACCCTTTGGCACCCCTGCAGATGAAACCAAACGAAAGCAAGGAGATTCTGTGGACAAAACAGAAAAAGCTGTTCAAAAAAATGTGCGTAGGAAGGAGAAGAGACTGTCTAGTTACCCAAAGCCAGTTGTACGGAAGAAGATGCTATAACTGCTTTTTAAAATGTGTGATGTACACCGGTGTTTGTAAAGTCATCACATTTGTGTGGAATATTAAGAAAAAAATCATCTAATTTGGAAGATAATTTATATAAATTATTGTAAATTTTCAGAGAACTAAAGATCTTCAATAAGTAACTCCGTATGGAGTGTGATTTCTTCAGTCAATGCAGTTTTCTATTTTATAATATACTTCGTACATTTATATAATATGTAAATAAATATTTTAGGAATGTTAAATAAAAATGTATACTTAATGATTATTGTCCACTACATTTGGAAGAGAATAATATGGATGCAGAATGCAAATGACCCAAAGGGGATTTTAA
Source organism: Boaedon fuliginosus (assembly GCA_027560395.1). Classification (NCBI taxonomy): domain Eukaryota; kingdom Metazoa; phylum Chordata; class Lepidosauria; order Squamata; family Lamprophiidae; genus Boaedon; species Boaedon fuliginosus. The sequence continues at coordinate 70,465 of JANHGC010002848.1, read as the reverse complement.
TTACGACTTTCCACTGTTGGTGCCTCTCTGATGGGAGGCCAGCATTCTTTTATAAAAAACAGTTTGATCTTATAAAAAATTTTTAAAATTTAAAATTTCACACTTTTAGAATTTTTAGAAAATATGTTGACCTCATGGGAATTAATACTAGGAGTTATCCATCATAAATAAAATCTTATTCTCTTTATTCAACATGTATTTAATTGAAGAAGTCAGAATGTAAACCATTGTACTGAAGCTGTGCAATATTTTTTTGTATTTGTTTTAACTTGGGAAAGCTGCTCTTTGATTTAGAAAGCAAAATCTCACCTCAATTTTTTTTTTAACTTGATGCATCAGCAGAAGGTTCTTAACATTCAAGGTATTTATATTGTCACAAGTATTCAACAAGGGACAGCATTTCAGGGATTTCATCTACTTAAATTTAGTTCAAATTTGATATTTTGAGATGATGCATGTTTTATAGATTCTGTGGTTACTAGAGAAATGTTACCACAATTTTGCTAAAATAAAATTTGTCTGGAAATACTCTTCTGTAGTATTCGACCTATCATTGCAGCATAAAAAAGATGTATAGAGGCTGAATTAAAATTATAGTTTAAGAGAAAAACAATGCATAAATAATTCAAATAGACGTTTACGTAAGTTTCTTAACATTCAGGTGTATATTTGGAGACCAATACATTGACAATGTAGTCAACCTAATCTAATGGAGCTCCTCTTAGAAATAATTTATCAGTAACTTTATACAGGTGACGAGTGAAGATGTCAATAATGTATTAGGTATAAAGCACCAGGTGGTTGGGCTCCAGACAATCTTTTTAAAAAGTGTCCTGGATATAACTGGTGCTTGCACACTATATTTTAATTCCTTGAAGAGTTTAAGATGCCAAACACTGACAGTGTGAAAGTGGCAGTACGTGTCAGACCTTTCAACCAGGTTAGTTGTTCATTTTGTGTAGTCTATTGTTTCTAAGTCATTGGGTTATTTGTGTTGTAGAGAAGAGATTAACAAAAGGTAAAAAAAATGGGGAACCTCGGTCTGGTAATGGCATCAACACTCAGAAAATAAAGTGTTAAATGGGGAGGCAAAGCAAAACTTGACCATGATGTTTATACTACCCAAGTTAAATAAGCTATCCCTTGCTGGTGGTACCAGGCCTAGCTCCACTTTTCAGGCATTTTTGCCTGTTATCAATGCTTGATATACTAGGTGGTTCCATTAAATTTGCAAATATGTTCTGCCTTGGAAATGTGTTAAGCCTTTGAGACTGAATATAATAAGCAGCTATAAATCTGATTTTAATTGCCCATTTATTCCTAACAAAACTTTTAAAATAAATAAAGTAAAATAATGTGTGTTATTTAATGAGACATTTAAAATATGGGTTTCAGCTACCTGTTCAGCTGGCAAACCCAGAGGTTTAGAGACAATTCCCACACATGTGAGGAGAGCATTAAAAGCGCTTTTTTACCTGCTGTAATTTTTCTTATTCTAAAAGCAATAATGGACCTATAGAAATCTTCCGTTTAAGATTTGGAAACCCAAGACAACATCCCATATAACCAGGGACCTCTCTTAGTTTGTATTTGTTTTTACTATTGTATTTAAAGTTTTTAATAAAAACTATGTTTTTAAAAAAATAATCGTAAACACAAATATATATGCTTTAGTCTAAACTGAAAAAAAGATCAAGTTAGCAATTTGAATTTTAATGGATTTAAACTGACTGTAACTTCAACAGAGAGAGAAAGATGCAGGCAGCAGATGTGTGATTTCTATGAATTCCAGCACAACAAGCATACATGATCCCAAAAATCCAGGTCATGTAAAGTCCTTTACTTTTGACCTAGCATATTGGTCACACAGTGGATTTTTAAAGGACAAAGATGGCAAGCTTGTTTCATCTGGACCAAACAGCAGATATGCTGGTCAGGTAAAAAGTACTTTAATATTTTCTATCGAGAAAAAAATATATAAATATTTATATCAACATCAGTTCTGATGACAAAAATAGATTACACAGACTAGCCAATAGTAAGCCTGACAGCCCAGTCACAGCATAGTTTTAGTGCAAAAGGAATTGATTGCAGTTATTGGTATACTTCATGATTTAATCAAAAACCCTCTCCCTCTCTTTAATTCAACTCAAACTACTTTAAGTAAATGTTTCAGGTTAGGGATGTGGAGGCAGGTGGATTTTGGTTCTACCATTTTCTTATCCGAGCTTCCTTTAGGATGAGTTTTCCCAACAGCCGTAGAAACTGAGAAACGGAAGTGTAGCATCCAATTTCAAATTTCTCGTTTCATAGATGAGTTCCTCCTTGATTGACAGAAGAGGTAAACCACCCAATTATAAGAGGAAAACAGTAGGTGGGTATTAGATTGCGGTCTAAATTGAACAAAAATAAGAGGTTCCCAACTCAAGTCTTGTTAACATTCTTTTCTTCGACTGCCACGTTTAACATGTTCAAAGTCCTCACTACGTAAAGAGCATACCCGTGCAATTTAGACAGTAATATGGAAGTTTGGGGATAATTGAGATCCTTCATACAAGGCTAGCTGCCATTATTCTCTCCTCTGCTTATCTGAAAAAAAAATGTGATGGGTGATGTAAACTTTGTATTTATTTATTTATTGTTATCTTTCTCCAGTGGATAACTCCATGCTGGGATTGGTGATGCTAATGGGCTCTGCCTCCAATCAGGCAAGTCAGATTGTCTTTGAGGGGTGGAGCTCCTGTTGCCCAGACGAATCTTGCCTCAAGAAGAGGGAGGTCAGATTTGGCTCTCTGGAGCCAAAACTATTTCCTTGGCCTTTTTATAGGGACTTCTGACCATTTTTTCTTGGGGCCCAGCCTTGCTTCACCCTCCTTTTATGGTGCCGGGACTGTTCTCAAGACTCCCCCCTTGCCCCCTTCCCACTGTGTGAAGAAGGCAGCCTGGCTGTGAAGAGGTGGGGTCCCAGAAATCACTCCTTGAGTGCCATGCACCCCTGCTGCATGAATTAACCGTGCGCGGGCCAGGCAGCAAAATAATTTTGAATTTTCTTTCCCACCAGTGGGAAAATGAAGTGCGTGCAGTTGCGCGCACAGCAGGGGTACCGCGGGACAGGCAGAAAGCCTCCCGCCCACTCTCCAGGACCTCGCAGCAGGCTACTGGGGAGCTGTGTCTTTCTGGGGGCGCTGATTTATTCCCATCCCCCAACATGGAAGACCGACCCTGGTGGCAGGATTGGCAGCCTGAAGGCTCCCGGCAGCAGTCGGAGCCATTTCTCCCTTGTATAGCTCATTTTTTATATTGTATAATATGGTATTTTAAAATGTTAGCCGCCTCGAGTTCCCCCTGACTGGGTAAGCGAGGCAGGGTATAAATCTAAATAAATAAA